>CM060245.1:25563136-25609374 GCA_030555515.1 Acutogordius australiensis | reverse complement strand
GGTGTTTTACCCCCTACTTTCTAAATAATATCATATAATCCTCGCTATTACTTTTTTTTTAAAAACTATTGCCATTTTTATCTATTAACATTTATTAATATATCCTATTTTTGGTGGTCTCATTTTTATTTAAATTTTAATTATTGGGTTACTTACTTTTATATTTTTTTTCCAACCGGCCTAAAAGTTAATCTAACTACTAATTTTAGTTTACCTAAGATTACCTATATAATGCTTTTAGCATCTTTGTTTCAGTCATTTTAAAATCAAAAATTTTATTTTAATTTGGCAACCATCCTAAATTAGTACCATTATTTGAACAATAAAATAGTTATAACCAAGCCTCTAACTTACTCCTCCTTTTTTTATGGATGTTTTGGTAAATAATGGCTTAAGCCATAAAAATATTGTATTGACCCAATTCATCCAGCCTAATTGCCCTTTATTTTTTAACTTTAGACCTTTCTACCAATTAGGGCTTGCTAAAACTCCAGTTGTTTAGGGCGGGAACCCCTATGCTTCGGAGTTTTCCCATTTTAAACTCCTGGAGCTCAACCCGGGCGGATTTTTTAAAGTTTTTTTAAAAATGTGAGTTTTTTATATAAAAGAGGGATTTAGCCACCAGATGTTTTTACTATGATAGGGCGCGTTCAGACTCGTTTCATTTTTTTAAAAAATTTTAAACATTCTTAAAATTTCAAATTTTTTGAAATTTCTTTTTTTTTCAAAATTTTTTTAAAACTTTTGTTTTAGAAAAACTATTTAAATGCTAATAACAAAAATTGGCGATTTTTTGTAACAAAGCGTTCACTGTCAAAAGGTGTAAATTTTATAATTTTTTAAAATTTAAAATTTTTCAAAGAAATGAAATGAGTCTGAACGCGCCCATATGAAAATTGAAACGATAGATTTTTTAGTTCTAAAAGAAAATTGTGGGAGAAAAAATAGTAGTTAAATTTTTTTGTTGAATATTATATATATAATAATAATTTGGTAAACTTTGTAATTTTAAGCTCTGGAATATTTTTGTTTGTAACACTGTTTATTAATAAATTTTTCTATTTTAAATGAAATCAATAAACTCTCTTAAATGCCAATAATTGAATATTGAATTAATATTATTTGATTTTTTTGGTCCGGCGGTCGTATGTTATTAATTTTTATATAAAATTTTTTAATTCTAGGCATCTAGTGACATTTATTGAATATATACAAGGGCGTAGCAAGTTGTAAAGCTTGGGGGGGGGGGGGGGGGGGTTTCAAAAAAAATTTGTGTCGCCTTCGGCGGCATAGTGCTGGCACATAATGTTTTAGTTCTATGAAGTTTTAACGTGTAATTCGCCGCTTTTCGGGGATTTTGCGTTTTTTGGCCGAATTCAGTAATTTTTTAGACAAAATTTTTTTTTTGATTTTGATTTTAACTGATTTATATGGTGTCCCTATGTCCCCTTTAGAAATCTCTTGCCCCTCTTTAGAAAAGGTTCTGCATACGTCCCTGGTCTTTTTAGAGCGCAACAATTATTAAAAAATATGGAAATTATCTTAATATTTTTATTTTACTAGTATTTTAATTTGAGGGGAAGGGAGATTTTAAAATTAAATATTTAAAAATATTTTAAATGTAATTTAATTTTATATTTAATTGGTATTTTAGTTTGGGGGGGGGGGGGGGGGGGGGGTTCAGGCCCCCCCCCCCCCCCCCTTCCCAGCCCCTTCCCTCTCCTACGCCAATGAATACATATGGCTTTAAAAAAATAATTTAAATATTATCTTTTTTGTTTTTAACCTTATTTATTGATAAATTTTGGTAAATTTTGTTAATATGAAGCCTTCTAAATCGATGTCACCTAACTGTCGCCAATGTCTGTAATTTACTATTAAATAAATTTTTTCCATTTTTTTTGTTTGGGCTGCCATGTATTAGTAATTTATGTAGAAATTTTTTTAATTTTAGGCAACTAGTAACATTGTCACCGTTCGCAAATGTATAGGAAAAACATTTTATTCATAAATTTTTATTTGCAAATAGAATTTAGAATTTATTTCTTAATTAAACCGCAAATGGTAGGGTGAGATATTTGTAACGCGAATGCTATAGTGGGGTCCATACGGACGCCAATTTTAAATTTCAATAATCTCAAGAGTTTAATAGCTATAAACTATATTTTTATTATTTTGAAGAAAAACATGCTAATTAAAAACTAATATAAGTTATTATTAATGTAAGTCATAAATTTTTTAACACAGAGCAAAAAAAAATCTTAAAATGAGATTTTATTTTTCTATATTCAATCAGATAATTGTTAATTAAATAAATGTATCAATATTTTTGATCAAACAGTCTTTATAGTAGAACATTTTTGGAAGGATTCATGAAAAAAATATTTTGTAATAAAAATTATTTTTGGCTATTATTTACCTTTAAAACTTATTAGAAAACAATGTTATGTCAAATTACGACAGTTTTGATACGTAATAATTCTCAAATATTATTTGATAATTGCTAAAACCAAGGACGTTTTGAGAGGGGGGGGGAGGCACAAGGGGGCAATTGCCTCCCTTTAGAATTTTTTTTTAATTTTTATGATGTAACCAGCGGTTGAATTACATAAAAGGAATCTAAAACCATGCAACATTTTACAAGCCAATGACTTTAATAGTATATAGTGATAGTTTAAACAATTTAAATAATAAAATATTCATGAAAAAAATAATTTGTAAACAACAAAATTAATTTTTTTATTTAAAATTATGCCGTCCAGTTTATGATAATAAATTCTTAAAATATACACAAATATAATTGCGTAAAAATATAATTGCTCATGCTATATTAAATTAAAGCTAAATATTTAACATAAAATAATTTTCATCTCTTGTTCTTTCCTTGTGTAATTGTTTGATTTTTAATTTTTGCGTAAAATTGAAAATGAGATTTTTTAATCAAAAGCGTTTTTATAGCGTTCTTTCAAAAACGGAACGTTAAGGCAAAATGCCTGTATACTGTGCCATTATATTCAGTTTATAGAAAAAAACAAAATGAAAAATGGCCTTAAGTAGGTCTTTTTTAATGCAATTACATTTGACAGAACAACTTCTGATAGATGTTTTTGTGTTAAATATAACACAGGTCAACACATTTTTTATAATTATGAGCTAACTACAGAGACCCTGCCATCTTAGAAATTTATAAAGTTACAGTTTTTTCTAATCAAACATTGTAAGTTAGCTATAAACAAAATTTTTAAAAAATGTTAAAAAAAACAAAAAAAAATATAAAAACAAAAACAAACAAAAAATTGAATTTTTTTTTTATATATTTACAACAGCTAAACTAAATTTATACTTCTTAAATAATATTCTTATAACCAATAATATATCGTGTCCTATTTAGGATTGGGTGCCAAATATTCTGTAGAATTTAAATGTTGACGTAGGGCTTAATACTTTATATGTTTAATCCTCATCATTTGAGAAAATAAACTTATGTTACAAATGACTTAAATTAAAAGAATAAAAATCTTGAATTTTACTATTTATTTCTTTAAAGTATTCTTAAGGTCGCAAAATCTGTCTAGATCAAAAATGGCCATTTTTTTGATATAGACCTAAGAAAATGGACCGAGGCAAAAGAAACTTTGAACAACGGAAAATATATATGAAAAACGGCTATCATGAGAATCATTTCATTTCTATTTCTTTATTCAGACATCGATATTTGTCGACCTGTGTTATGTACCTAGAAGAAAGATTTAATCCCAATCAAAAAAAACTCATTTTTACTTTTTCGACATCAGATTTAAAGCAAGAAGGTTTTAAAAAACTCTGAAAAATTAATCACTTAATTAAATTGGCCGAGTATTAAGTTTTATATCTAAATATGTACAAATATAAATAATGAAAATGTATTTAGCTCTAATTTTTTCGTGCCGCTTTATCTTTTGCGTTAATGTGATATCGCATACCCTCCTCTTTGCCTAAGATTTTTTACAAGAAAAAGGCATTGAATGTAGGTAATATACATATGTCAGCAACACACACAGATATAGCGACGTAAAAACATTGAAATATATATAATTTATATTTGTACGATCTTAAAATGTATTATATATGCTGTTCAATAATCATATGATTTATATTAGCAGGCAAGTTTTAATAAAATTTTTTTTTTATTTTTTACCCCTATATGATTATATATAATGACAAGGTTGTGAATTAAAAAAGTATAAATTATTTATTTTTTGGTTCTTACCTATATAAAAAAAACTAAACAAAATATCTTCTTATAAGCATTCTAGGAGCTGAATATTAAACCCTTGACCCAAGTAGTGTTAATTTATGTCATTCCAAAATCAAAAAGAATTATAGCTAAGGGGTTTTAGTGCTTAATAGACAGAAAAAAGTATTTCTACTAACATTTTTAACTTTTAAGGGAGTTTTGGACGGTATTTGCACCAAAAGCATTTTCGATGGTAAATATTTAAAAAGCGGGTCTAATAAACCATCATTTAACCCCCTAAAATTTTATGAAAAAAGTTTAATAATGATTTTACCTGTAACAACAAACTCGATATTGATGCAAAAGTTGGCAGGTAATTTTGAATTATAAGTTTTGAGGTACAAACCATTTATTCTAATAAACATAACTTGGCACGAGAAACGGACAATTTTAACGTTTTTTTAAATCCTATTTAAAACACAGCCCCACCAGGTTATCTGAAAACCCAGATTATTTTTTATAACATAGACATTTTTATACGAAAGAATTCTCAAATTACTGTAAAAATCCTGTAAAGATTTTCATTATTATACAAGCCAATTTTAATCTAGGGTTATGCACAATTTTTATTTAGATTTTATAATTATATCAAATTGCATATATCAATAAAATCTTAAATCAAATTATATGTCAAATTTCATTAAAGATGTATTAAAAGTAATCATGAGTAGAATCAAGTGCATGAATTAAAATTAATGAAATACAGTTCTAACACCATTGCTGGAGTCGTTGTCTCATTACCACGAAAGATCTATTTTGACAAAGTTTAAACTTGACAAACTACAATTTTTTTTTTTCACAGATATATCATTTTAATTTAATTATTATTGCCGTAATTAATATTGTTTATAACCAGGGATTGGAACCGCCGCAAAAATTCAAAGTGGTTCCGGTTCCGGTTCCTTTCGAGTGGAACGCGGTTCCGGTTCCAAAAATAATATCGGTTCCGGTTCCAAAATTTTCGCAAAAATAATTTTTTGCCCCCTTAAGATTCTTTTTCCCTTTAAATAAATTGCTACAAACGCTCTATATGTGTATATATTTATTAAAAATTTAACAAATTTTATTGTATATAAATTTATAAATTGTTCAATTTTAATAGCAATATTGATTGTATCCGTGTTTATTCTGGATCTTAGTTCGGACAACATATATTTCAAGGTTGAAAATGATCTTTCGACACTAACCTAAACATTATAATTAAATGAATAATAACTTGTGTTGCTAGTACACTCATTATGACCTTAGCAACTAGGTGCAATTGTGGGAATTGCCCAGAAGACTTATCCCAAAATTTCAGGATATTGTCAATATTGGAGTCAAATGGTAACTCCTCAAATTTTTTTATTTCTGAATCAATAGATTCGCTACTGGATTATTTTGACCTATTGATTGCTTTTTTAAAAATGAGACGAATTCGTCATCTTCAGTAATTTCTTCCAGTTCAATTTCACCAACCTGACATCTTTCTTTCATTGATAGAAGTTTATTATGATGTACCTTTATATGAAGTTTTGCTTGTTCTGTCTCCTCGATAGTCAGTAGACCTTTATATCGAGGGTCTAGAAATATAGCTCCATATAAAACAGGTGATAACAAATACGTTTGTTCCCGTTTTGCCATGTAACTAATTATTGTTTTGCTAGAGTCCAACTTATTTAAATCAAAAGTTAGCCTTTTCCAAACACCATAAAAGTCGGATAAAGTCAATTGACTGTTTTGAAGTTTTAAAGAGGCTAAGTTACAAACTTCAAGTGTTTTTATTAGGTCTCTAACAATATCCCAATCCTGCTGAGAGACCTTGTTAAAAGCTGGTAAATCATGACATTTTGTTTTTATGTTAACTAAAATATATATAAAATTCTATACTTAGCCTGTGTATCATCATGTAAGTTGATGATCATCTAGTAGGCACATCAATAATAGCCAGAGGAATATTTAAATTCTTTAGAATTTTAACATAATAGGAATTTCTTAATTCCTTTACTATTTCTCCAACATTATCAATGTCTTTATCTTTAAGATAATCTTTGATTGCCAACTGCAGTGTGTGTGCTGCACATCTTACATGATAAATCTAAAATTAAGTTAAAATCTAAACTTTTCCAACAGAAACAACATCTCTATAAATTAGGGCATCTGATAAATCTTCATCAAATGTATAGTTTACTGATTGATCCTCATCAGAATCATCTAATAATGTTAAATCTGCAGAAAGAAGTTCTACAGTTTTTTTCATGTTTGTTGCATTGTCAGATGTAATTGTATATTCATCTGACAATTGAAGGTTATAACTATCCAAATTATTTTGAATAATGTTTTTTATACTCAATCCTGTTGACTCATCATGTTCAAACATGCCTAAGTAGTGTTAATTTGGATGTCATTCCAAATTCAGATTTAAGTATTTATACCTAAGGGTTTTAGTAGCTTAATAGACCTAAAATTGTATTTCTCTAACATTTTTACTTTTTAAGGGAGTTTTGGAGGCTTTTGCCAAACATTTTAAATGTTAATTTTTAAAAATTGAGGCTTTTAAAATATTTAAACCTCTGAAATTGCTTTTATTAAGTTGAATATTTAAGCCCTTTAACTACAAATTCGATTAATTGATAAATGTTGGCAGGTAATTTTGAATTCTCAAGTTTTGAAGAGGTCATCCATTTATTCTAGTAAAATAACTGGGTCACGAACCATCTTCCAATTTCGTTTTTTGAGATATCTATCTTAAAAGATTTTTTTCAAACATAATTCATTATTTCAATAGACATTTTAATACCGAAAAAATAAAAATTTCTGTAAAAATCCTGTAAATATTTTCATTATCCTGGGCTTCCTTCAATTTTTTTTAGGGCTCTTCTAACTTTTTAGAGTGGACAACTTAATGTTAAATGTGTTATGATATCAATTTAATGTTAACATCGCAGTATTTACAATGGCAATCTTCATTTTAGGCATTAAAAGTAGTGCATGAGTAGAACAAGTGCATGTTTTAAACTTAATGTTATACGAGGTTCTAACACCACTAAGGAGTAGTTAAAGTCTCATTGGAACACGAAGATCTATTTTGACAAAGTTTCCGGTTCCGGTTCAAACTAAATTTTTTTTTCACAGATATATCATTTTAATTTTGGTTCCGGAACCGGTAATTCAATCATTGTTTATAACACTTCAAAAATTTTGAGGTAATACCGGCTTAATATAAAAGGTGTATGTTTAAATGGTTATAAATCTAGATTCGGCTTTAACATTCGACTCGGGATCGCGCAATCTAAAAATATATTCCACTGATTTGATCAAACGCGATTTTTCTATGTAAACAATTAATTCTCTCGAGGGCGTTATGGCCTTCTAAAAATATATAACGTATAAAACAGGTCAACAAGTATCAATGTCAGAAGAAAGGTGAATATTATGAAAACATAAAAGAATGCATCCCCCTGATGGCCTAATCTCATATATATTTTTCGTTTTTCTTAGTTTCTTCCCTCTTTGGCTCCTTAGATCCGTCTATAATGAAAAATGGGCTTTTTTGACCGAATTGACAGATCTAAATATACCCTAAAAAAATTTAAAATCTTTTTTAAAAATTCCTTGTAACTTATATTTTTAATCACAAATAATGGAAAATAAATTTTATTAATATATCAAGTCCTTACATCGGCATTTAAATAATACAAAATATTTCGCGTCCAAACTTAAATACGACACGATATATTATCGAATTTAAATGAAAATATTATTTGAAGTTTGAATTTAACAGTTTAACTATTGTGAATATGAAAAAATAAAATTTCAATTTATTTTTGTTTTTGAATATTTTTTGCTTTTTTGACCTTTTTTTCTTAAATTTTCACTGTTTATAAATGACTAACTAGGTTTGATTAGGAAAAACGGTAATCGGATTTGTTCCCTAAGATGGCAGGTTTGATCTCTGTAGTTAACTCATAACTCAAAATTGTTGACCTGTGTAATGCATGCAAAACATAGCGTTTTAGCAGGTCCCGAATGGCTTTACTCCTTGTTGAATATAAAACTAATTTGGGAGGACATAACGTGGCTAGAAAATATATATGTGGATAAGAGATAAAAAGAAAGGCCCTGGAAATTTATATCATAAAAATTATTTACTCGGAGAGCGAGTTTACATAGTTTATAACACAGGTCAACAAATATTTGAGAGTTATGAGCCTACGGTGATCAAACCTGCCATCTTAGGGATTTATCCGTTTACCGTTTTATTGATAATTTAGTTAGTCAGCTAAAAACATTGCAAATTTTAGAGAAAATGTCAAAAAACAAAAAAAATTCAAAAACAAAAATAAATTAATTTTTTTGCATATTTACACAAGCTAAACTGTTAAATTTAAACTTCAAATAAAACTTTTAACAAAAACCGATAATAGGTGTCGTATTTAAGTTTGGACGCGAAATATTTTGTATTATCTAAATGCTGATGTAAGAGCTTAATCTACTAAAAAATTTTATTTCTCATTATTTGATATGATAAATATAAGTTACAAGGGATTTTTATAAGAAAAAAAGATTCTTAAATTTTTTCTTTTTAGGATATTCTCAATCTGTCAATTTGTTCAAAAAATGCCATTTTTTCGATATGGACGGATGTAAGGAGCCGAAGCCGGAAGAAATTAAGAAAAACGAAATACATATATGAGGTAAGGCCATCATAGGAATATATTCTTTTATGTTTTCATAAGATTCACGGTTGTGCCTTTGATATTTGCAGAAAGTGACAAAAATTTACTTAAGGCGAAAAATATATATATTTTTTTTTAATTTAATGCCATAAAATCCAACGCAACTATAGATTTTATTAAGATACAACTTTTACATATTGCCCTATTTACCAGAATCTAGCTATTTGCGCTCAAACCGGGCCGTGATATTCCGTTCCACCCCGCTCGACATACTTTTCAATTTAGGCCCGGCCCGGAGTTTAATTTTTTAATTTAAGGCTCGGCCCAACCCGGCCCGAATTTTCAAAAAAATACTAATTATTTATGAGATAAAAATTTTTGTTTTAAAATTATTAATAAAATACAAAGTATAATAAACCCTTATTCGTGTGATGATAAATTTATCATTTTTAGTTCTTGTTAATAATAATTAAAAAAGCGAAAAAGAGATTGGTCCGGCCCGTATTTCTTCTTTTTTAATTTAGGCACGGCCCGCCTGGCCCTTCTAAATTTTGGGCCCGCCCGTTGAGATATCTAGCACCGATCCGGGCTGGCCCGGTCCCGACTTTGATATTTACTAGCTATAGTTATTTATTTCAAAAATAGTACATAACTTACGTTAATAATTTCTACATCCGTATCGGCCGTGATTTGAGAAATATTTAGGAACAAGTCCGAATCCATTTTTTGCCAACCATAAGCAAATACATGAGTAGAGTTGTCTTGAACGTAAAGCGACAATGTTTCATTTATCTTGTCTATATTATAAACATAACATAAAAAACAATATAAAATAATTTTGAATACTCGACCTAATCGATACCTCCATTTCTCGCTAATCCTGCTCTAGTTTTTCCCAGGCGATCCCATTTTCCATAAATTTGAAATCGATGAAAAAATTATTCAGTTAGTGAATAAACATATTCACGGGCATACATAAATACTTAGTAATTTAAGTAATTTTTATAACATTCATTCTTTTTTTTTTAAAAATTTTTATTTTAAAATTTATCTAAAAAAAGTATTTAGCAAATTGATTATCACGAAATCCATAAAATTTGAATAATAATCAGGTAAGCTAAAATTTACTTTTTAACTATAACTATAATTGCAACCCTAATTAATACTAACTCAAATCTAAACCTAACAAACCTTAAATTTAAATATCTTCCAAACTTTATGTAATGATTATGTCGTGAAACATGCGACCTTTGAGTTTTTGCTATTTTAGTCCGAAAAGTTTCGATAAAATCAGAAAATAGGCTTATGCTGCTTAAATAAAAAATAAAATAATTTACCGAAAGTTTGTATCACATGTCTATGATAATCCTCCTCCTTTCGCAGTGCCAATTTTTTGCCTACAATAAATTTGATATAAAATTTTTAGGTCTAATGTCAAAAACAAATGTTCAGACTTTGAATAAAATGTATTTCAAAAAACTGGCAAAGAATTATGAAAAAAAAAAGATTTTATATAAAATGGGTGTCTGGGAGATCTTTTGGGAAGCAAAGTAGGGTTATCCTAAGTATAGGGCAGGTTGGTTAAACATGGCTACACTGAGCTTAGAATGGTGAGCTCACTCATTTATAGAAAAAAAAATTAACTTATTTAGCCAAGATTTTTTTCAGTATGAATTTTATATAAAAATAAATTTCAGTAAAAATTAAATGATTTTACAACTTTTAAATTAATGGCTATAATTTGATTTTAATAGGTAGGTGAGTAGCGTAAGCTCGCCTAAATTAAATGCCAGAAGAAATAACTGATTTGAGCTTCTTGAGTAATTTAAAATTTTAAAGGTCAAGTTTATTTTATTAATTAATCTTTTCTTTATCTTTATTTTTTTATTTATTTATTAAATGACAAATAAAAATTCAACATTTTTATACATTTTGAAAAAAAAAACAAAAGCTCATTTTGAACGTGCTCTTAGATAAAAATGGCATGAAAAAAATGTTAGAAATATAATACAAGTCATGTATTTAGTTTTGGCGTAAGCAGATCTCTTTGCTTCCATGTCACCGTAAACTGGATAGGCTGTTACCTGATAGGTACCAGGTGGAACAGCGTCATATACTTCGCCCTATTAGCATAAATATAGATATTATGTTTTACTATAAAATTCAAAAAAGAAGATGGCTTCATTGAAATAGCTACTAGAATATCATTGCAGAAAATATCCGAATTTAAGATTTTAGCCTGGACCTTATAAGGCGAGCCGAAATTTATAACGGGCTGGGCCCATATAACAAATAATAAATTTTGATTTTATGTAAGAATTGTGCCCTTGTGTATTTAATTTGCTGTTTTTCTCAATCTAGTAATTTTAGAAAAGTTTGCCTTGTACCTTTATTAGATGTTCAAACTATGTTGAAAAAAACTCATTTGGGCAATTTAATATCATATATCTTTTTATCCTTTGTTATTTTTAGCAAATCCAAATAAACAAAAGATTAATATCAATCTTTAACATAAAATACGTAATTTCTTGTTTTTAATAAAAATTAATCAAAATTTTATTTACGGCTTATGACGGGCTAAATCATATGGCCTAATCTAGATATGCACGAGTGCCATATTTATAGCAATCGGGTGATATTTTAATCAGTTAAATACAGCGTTCGATAAAATTCATTTTAAAATATTGCCAGTGAGATAAAATAACTAAGTTCAAGTTACATACGTATTTTAATTATTAACCTTAGCATGGATAAATTTAGGGGAACAACAAATCCGATAAAAACTTATGATCTATGAACATAATTAAACGCCAACATGCCTAGTCTCTCGGGTGAGGTAGGGAGCTACCTTACAAGGAAGTCCCGCCAATTATATGCCAACATCCGAAAATCTGGCCGGATACTTTTTAATTTACATAAAATAGAAATATTTATACGAAAAACTACCAAAAAGTAATTTTTTTATCACTTTATTAGACTTTAAATTTTAATATTTTTGACTTACATGTTTATAAGTCATGCTTTGAATAATGCTTTTCATATATTAAAATCTAGATAGGTCGAATATGTTAATATTGTGAGTCGACAATTTGCCACCAGAATCTAATTCAATTATAATTAATTAACTTCATTTAGTGTTTAAGGTAAATTTTTATTAAAGAAGTGAGATATATTCTTTTTCTCCACTTACAAATACTATAGTGAGAAGTTTTAAAAATCCTTACGAGGATAATAATCTTAGGTTCGCCCGTGGGAGGTTTCATTGAGGTGAAATTTTTTTTTTATAAAATCATCAATTTGTTTAAAAAAATTACAATTTTAAAAAAATTACGCTCCAACAGGCTCTTTTTCTTGCAAAAAATGTGCTTTTAATTCTTCAGTTACAATTTTGTTTCCGGACATCCAGAGCTTTTGTTTTTAATTCTTTGCTCAAAAAATATGATCACGAATTGTTTTTAATTTTTTGAAATTCTTTTTAATTAAAAATTTGAACTTAATAATTATGTTCAGTTTACTCTAGCAGGCAAGCTGGGTGGATTTATCAGGTCGCCCATGACTGTAGGGGTTTCATCATTTATTAATACAATTTTTAATAATACAAATTTTACGGCGGATCCATTTTTTTAAGCATTAACTACATAAGCATTCGAAGTGGGCTCTGGGTGATTAAAGAGAATTTAATATATGCTTAGTGTTACCCCTTGCATACCGATTACAGAGTGAAGACACCACAGTCTTAGATTGCTCTCAATATAGGCCATGAATGGTTAGAGGCCTTTTCTAGTATATTAAATAATCAATTACTTTTTAACAGAGCTTTCCAATACGCCTTGTATTTGCGTCTAGGAATTAGTGTTCTCAGTCGGGACCCGAAAGCCCCGGGCCTTATAAAATATTAGTCGGGCGGGCCGGGCCGTTTTATTAAATTTCGGACTCGGACCGGGCCAGGCCGAAAATTTTTGATGCTTAAATTTGCCTATTTTTTTGCGCTAAATAGTTAGATAAGTAGATTTTTGAACAGAAAAATGAAAATGATTATTGAGTATAAACGAGACGGAGTGATTTGCCAACACCGGTCTTAGCTTAATTTGACAAATATAAAATCTTCAACATATCAAGGAGGTAGGTGGGAAGATGACGCTTTTAGAACCGAGGACGATATTACAACTTATATAAACCTCCCACCACAAGCCGTAGATAATCAAATTCTTTTGCAGGGGTGGGAAATAAAAAAACTTCTACCTAAATTAAATATTTATGCAACCAAAATCTTTGTTACTCCTGCGAGCTCCTGCACTCCAGAACGTACCTTTTTGACAGCCGGTCAAATTACCAAAAAAAAAACCGTTTAGGCCAGGAAAAACTGGATTATATAATTTTTTTAAATGACTTTAAATTAAATGATGCTCTTGATATTGATATTTCCAATAATGCTATATTCGATGTTTGATTGTTAATAATATTCGCAAAAATATTACGGGACGATATTTATGAATTCGGGCGGGCCGGACCGGGTCTCTTATAAAAAATATCGGGCCGGGCCGGGCCACACATAAAAAAAATTTCGGGCGAGCCAGGCCTTAAAAACACTGCCCATTGAGAACACTACTAGGAGTATCTTTTACAACCTCCTATTGCGGTAAATGCAAGACGCTCATCGATCGTTTCGGTCGGCTTCCCTTAATGTGCTTATCGAATTCAAAGATGACACAATAAGGTTAATTGCATTATCGCCAATTATCTCAAAAAGGCTAATAAACTGTGTTTTAGAACCTGGTTTACCTTTTGATACTAAAAAACTGGATGGCAAAACTCTTGTTCCCTATTCTGAGGGTATACCGTTGTGATCCTCTGGCCCATTATAATTTTGATCCGATATTAAATGCCTATAGACAAGAAAATATTGTTATTTAAATTTCGATAATATTTTTATACCAATTGTTGCCACAACTTCTGAATCTTTTGGCTGAAGCCTTGAAAATCTTTAAACAAATTGGTAACTAATTATAAATAATTTTATTTCACCGAGTTTTAGCAACAGGCAAAAATCTTCAATAAAAATTTTGAAAAATAATTATTTTCTTTTAAAAAATACATGGCCAATTAATATATATATTTTATTTTTTTCCTTTTCTTTTTTAATAATTTACATATAATTTTATGTTTTTTTTATTATTTATTAAAGATATTTAACATTGATAAATTATTATTATGATTTTAATTTTGTTTATGCTAGTTTTAAATAAAATTTTGTGATTTTATAGAAATATGTTAAATTTACCTAATTATAAAATTTTACATGCAATGAAACTACGTCGTCTAGAAGATAATTTATACGCTGGCTCGGCTCAACATTGATATCATATATTTCGACGGAATATCTAATTATGTTGGATAAAATAAAAGGTAAATTAGCCAAAATGTTTTAATTTAACAATGAATACAAATAATTTGCGAATATACCTCAAAAAGTTATGCGCATTTTCCTATTAAAAAAATGGCTAATACAATTCCGCAAAGAAATAAATTTTAAATAAATGCCGTCCAGATTTCATTTATTTTATAAAAAAATTCTGAAAAAAAAAAATTAGAAATTTAAGTTTTTATTTTTAAAATTACATAGGTCAACAATTTTTTGAGAGTTATGAATTAACAATAGAGATCAAACCTGCCATCTTAGGGAATATCAAATCCGATTACCGTTTTTCCTAATTAAACTTAGTTAGTCAGTTATAAACATTAAAAATTTTAGAAAAAAAAGGTCAAAAAACAAAAAAGATTCAAATAAAAAAAATAAATTGAAACTTTATTTTTGCATATTCACAAAATTTAAACTGTTAAATTCAAACCTCAAATAATTTTTTCATTAAACCGATAGTATGCCGTGTCGTATTTAAGTTTGGACGCGAAATATTTTGTATTATCTAAATGCCGATGTAAGAGCTTGATATATTAATAAAATTTATTTTTCATTATTTGTGAATAAAAATATAAGTTACAAGAGATTTTAATATGCAAAAAAATTTTTTGAATTTTTTCTTTTTAGGGTATATTTAGATCTGAAAATTTGGTCAAAAAAGGTCATTTTTCGTTATAAGACGGATCTTAGGAGCCAAATACGGAAGAAACTAAGGAAAACGAAAAATATATATGAGATTAGGCCATCATGGATATGCATCTTTTATGTTTTCTTAAAATTCACGTTTCTGACATTGACATTTGTTGACCTGTGTTATTAGCCATAGTATTTGCAATAATTTCTAAAACTCGGAGCAGTTGCTTTAAGTATATTTATAAATATTGATTACTTTGTATCTAAATTATTTACCTAGCTAATAATCATTTTTACATGAGCCTTATAAAAAAATTTAAAATTGGACCAAATTTTTTTTAGAAATTTTATTAAATTTAAAAGTATTTCAAAAACTAAATGAATTCTGAACATGCCCAAAAGAGTTTTACTCAGAATAAATAATTTCCTATTGTCTATGTATGCCATAGACTGTAGAAATTTAAATAATGTATATAAAAATGAGGTATATTATTTATTTTGTTAGATGATAACCATTGTATTTTTGCTTATTTAATTTTTCGTTTTTAGTTTATTTTTCAATAAAACTCTGCCTAAGGGCATGCAAAGTGTGTTTTTATTTTCGTGAAATTTTCAAATATTTAAGAAAATTTATTTTGTATTAAAACGCAAATTTTAAAATAGTTGCCAAATTTGGTTTATGTACATAACTTGCTTTTTCTAAAACAAAAATTTTTTAAAAAAAAATTTAAAAAAAAATTAAATCTTTTAAATTTGCAGAATTTTCAAAATATTACAAATATAAAACCTCACTTTGTTACTTGCCCTAAGACAAAATTATGGGAAAACATATTTGGGTAGTCTTGCGATTTCTATTCTTTTATATTTAAGCAATTGTAAAAAATGTTGTAATTTGAAAATTACATTTTTTAAATATTTATATTAAAAATTCAATTATATCATATATGGGTGCTTTAGAATTCATTCGTTTTTTTGGCGTTAAAAATTTCAAAAGTATCCTGTTAAAATTGTGTACATATATTAAATTATTCAGATTTCAAAATATAATAGCAGCTGCCCCGAGTGTAAGATATTGTAAAAAACAATGGTTAAAAATTTTCGATGTAATAATAAAATTATATATTTTTTTAATAAATATATTTAAAAAACAAATAAACTATGAACGCGACCCTAAAATACTATAACCTTATTAGTTGTCGATCAGTGTTTGGTTGTTGTATTTTAAGGTGAAAAACACAGCTTTGTGAAGAAAATATATAAGCACTGATTAAATTTGTCAATTCCATATCTGGGATACCATCTATAGCGTGCAATTCATATTTGATTTCTGGAAAAAACATGACATAAAAATAATGGAATGTTTTGCTTCTAATCCCAGAGGCAATTTAGATTGCATAGCAATATATATGTTTTAAATTTCAAAAACAGGTCAAAAAAAGTATGATTAAAGCTGTAAAACCAAAATTGACCTCGGTTTATATGTGTTTGAAGAAAAATATTAGGCCAGATGATGACCTAAAGCTGCAAACTTGTGTTACGCTCTAAATCCAAGCAGCCTTTAGCCTAGTTAAAACTTTGAATGATAGTCCGAAAATACCAAAAGCCGCCTTATTTACGGGATAATTAAAATTGTAAGACTGACGTGAATTGAAAAATTTTACTGGAGTTGAAAGAGGCATACACGGAAAAAATGTTTGGGAAACTTCATTCTCAAATTAGTTTTTTTTGTTTGGGAAAAGATTTTAAATCTGGTTAAAATTTCTAATATATGCTGCATTGTGGATTTTAATCAATTTTCTGTTCTTATTTATTGGAAGACATATAAGTAGCAGGAAATAGAATTTTCTGTAGTTGGTTTTCAGCCTTTTTAAAATTTTGCCTGTTAATAGGGTCTCATCCTAAATTTTTAAATTGGGGGTAGGGTGGGGATAGGGGAAATTAATAAAAGTTTTAAATGTTTTTGGATGGTGAGCTATATTCTCGCCATTGTAAAACACTTAAATTGGTGAAAAGAATTTAATAATTATATTTAAGGCGGTGTTTATTAACCCATAAAAAATAACCATTCACCAAATAAAATTTGAATACTTAAGAACCAAAAATTTTTATTTTTTAAAAAAAAAAAAAACAAAATTTCATTTAAACGTGGCCTAACCAAAAGCAAATGTAGTGATCTGAATTTTAATAACACCTTAGTTTCGAAATAGAGTATAATATATAACTGAACACTTTCAATTTAGCGTTTTCTTTTTCAAAAATCCTACTTAGCAAGGGGGTAGCTATTTTCAATTTACCTGTTCGCGGCGTTGCCAGAGAAAATAAAGCGTGAAAATTAAAATTACCTGCTCTTACCAGTGACCACATTGCTACGAGTGTCGAGATAAATATCAAATTCATTTTGATAGTGATTTTTAAGTATGAATAAGAAAGTTTTAAATATTTTATTTTCTACAAAAACTCGGGTTGGACCTACCTATTATATAGTTTTTATAACCCGATAGGATTACAAATAAATCAAACTGGTTGAAACTTGTCCCTAACCTTTTGCCGACATGATGCAATGGATCTATGTTTGATATACATGGTCAAATGTGTGGTAGCTATGTCCTTGAATTTATTTTTTGTCTATACCACTATGTTAAACCCCAAATAGTTTTCGACAATATTTGCCCGATCCAAGGTCAGTGAATGAGCAAAAAGTTTAGCCCATCTTCTCCTGTATGATGAAACATTGCATATCAAAGTTAAAATTTATTTTTAAACGCATAGCTACACAAAAGTATTTGTTTTGAGTACTAAACTAAATAACACAAGTCAACAAATTTCTGAGATGAGCTAACTACGGAGATCAAACCTGCCATTTATAGATTTTCAAATCCGTTTACCGTTTCTTCTAATCAAACTTAGTTAATCAGCTATAAACATTGAGAATTTTCGAAAAAATGTCAAAAAAAAAAAACAAAAAAGATTCAATAACAAAAATAAATTGATTTTTTTTTGCTCATTCACAGTTAAACTATTAAATACAAACTTCAAATAATATTTTTATAAAAAACGTTAATATAATGTGTCGTATTTAAGTTGGTACGCGAAATATTCTGTATTATCTATATGCTGATGTAAGACCTTAATATTCTAAAAATTTTTATTTCTTATTAGGACAACAAAAAAAACAACATAAACGATTTTTAGAGGGTTTTGTAGAGAATTTTTTGCCATAACGATCTTGAGTTTAGTTTTTTTTCTAATGCCTCCAATTTTTTTAAACCGCGTCTAAAATTCAGAAAAAAAAATAACGTAATTTTTTTAACTATTAATTTTCCAAAAAATCTTGGCATATTTAGATTCCTTATAAAAAACATATCTAAAAAAGGTTATAGCTTAAAATTATTTGCAATTTACTTTCAAGTTATTTAGGATCAAAAAACGGATTTTATGACGAAAACCACTAATTTTATAAAATGAAAAAATAAAAAAATTAAATATTATAAAAAAATTTAAATGCCTTACTTTAATAAAGAATGTTTTCTTAATCTAATTATATTTTAAAATTTTGTTACTCATAAGTTTTGTGATATAAAGGCCCAAAAAACCCCAAAAATAAAAAAAATCTCAACTTTGACATCGAGTAACTAAAAATCTAAGGCATTGGCTAAAATTCTGATTTCATATTTGTAATTAGCACCAATACCAAAAACGATAGTTGCCATAAATGAAGCTTAACGTCCAAATTTTGTTGTCTAGTGTTTTAGATGATAAATATAAATTACAAGGGAGTGAAAAAAGATTCGTAAATTTTTTCTTTTCAGGGTATTCTGGAGGTTGCGAACTCTGTTAAAAAGGCCATTTTTTGGATATAGACGAATCCAAGGAGCCGAAGGCGAAAGAAACTAAGAAAAACGGATATATGTGAGATAAGGTCATCATGGGTATGCATACTTTTTTTTCATAAACTTATTTTTATTAAAAATTTGTTGACCTGTGTAATTAACGAATGTTTTTGAGGAACAAGAAATTTTTAGGCACCAAAGATGTGTTAGCAAGATCTAGTATTGATTAATAAATATAAATTACGAGAACGTTTGCCTAATATTTTAATTACTATCTATTACAAAGGTCAACAAATTTATAAGAATTATGAGCTAACTTTAGACATCAGACCTATTATCTTATGGATTTTAAATTTGTTAACTATTTTTTTTAATCAAACTTTGTAAACCAGTATAAAGGTTAAAAATCTTTGTAAAAATGTTAAAAAACAAAATTCTAAAACAAAAAAATATTGAAAAAATTATTTTTATATAATAATTAAACTGCTAAACACAAACTTCATTTAATATTTTTATTGAAAACCGATATTAAATCGTGCCCTATTTAAATTTGGATGCAAAAATATTCTGTATAACCTGTTAATAAAATTTGATATTTTGAACTTAGAATTGCTATATGACGACGTCCATACCCTTGGGGTCGGTTTTATTAGTTATAATAATTTTGAAAAATGGGAGGCTTATCGTCGTAACTTAATTTGGATACATTTTATATGACAAATGTTTTTGGTTTTTTATGTTAACAAAAATACAAATTTCTAACAATGTTATCATGGAATTTTTTAATTAATGCCTGATATGCAATAAATAACTAGATGCCATAAGAATTTAAAAACTTTAAATGAAATAAGCTAAATAATATTGTAATGTTTAAATTAGCATAATTTAAGTTTATTTTAAATATCATATCCTGCATGGATATAAAAATGTTTATATTTGTTATTACTTTTCTATATGATGAAAAAATAAAAAATTTAAAATTGCATTTCTCGGCGTTAAAAGTTTTCAAAATTTGCTATCTAAATTCAAGGTTATATGCGTCAGAACATAACAACAAATTCGAAGACTTTAACCTAAATTTAAAGGGATCCGGCATTGCTTAACATTTTATCAAAAGTTTTTAAGAAACCACGTGCTATAACTGAATATTTGGAGGTAGCTGGTCAAACACTGCCATAAAGAAAATGGGAACAAATTTTTTTATGGTGATTTTTAAATGCCTTTATAAATTCGCCGCCAATACAATTTTAGCCTTTTAAAATTACTAGTTTGATGGTAAACCTTCTTTATTGTAGGGCGCGTTCAGAGTTAATTCAGTTATTCGAAAATTTAAAAAAAAATCTGTTGACATAAGACGCATATCTCGCCATTTTTTATTAGCATTAAAAAACATTTTCTGAAATAAAAGTTTATAATAAATAAAAAACATGAATGAAATTATTAAAATTATCCAAAAATAAAAGAACTTCGAACGCCTTTATTTCAAAGCATCTCACAATTAATAAACGCAGGAGATGAATGATAAGAACGGTTTACGAATTTTTGGTTAATTACATTAAAATTTATAAAAAGAACTAAATCATAATCATATTTAAAATACCCTGATATTTTTTCTGATTTTTTTTTATTATCATTTTCAAACTTTTGTAAATTTTGAAATTTAAGAAAATTGTAAATTCCAATTCAAATTCATAATATTTATGCTATTTTAAATAACATATTTAGTTAATTTTCCTCCCTTAATTGAGAGTCAGATATATCTAATCACAGTTTCTTTTAAACAAGATCAAAATTATTTTATAATCAACTGGATTATAACAATTTTTTAATTTAATTTATATTTATTTATAAAAAACGGTCTATTGGAATAGGAACAAAATTTGTTTTACAAAATAGAATATTAATTGGTGGAACATGAAAAGAGAACAAATTGGCTAGATAAATTCCTGACTGTCCTTATTGTAATGATATATAATACGTATCGCATTTTTTATTTACTTGCCCTGATTTTAACTTCTTTAGGTCTAAATGTATAACTTTTTTTTTGAATTTAATTTATATTAAGGTCCACAAATATTTGAAAGTTATGAGCTAGCTACAGAGATTAAACCTGCAAGAGATGTTCAGATCCTTTTACCGTTTTTTCTATAATCAAACTTAGTAGGTCAGCTATAAACATTTGAATTTTTAGAAAAAATGTCAAAAAATATAAAAGAAACAAAAACAGAAAAACATTAGAAAAAATTATTATTGTATTTCAAACAGATAATTCAAATTTAAACATTGAATATAAAAAACCGATAATAAATTGGTTCATATTTAAGTTGGGGTACCAAATATATTGTATAAATTAAATATTAATGTAAGACCATGATAAACTTAAAAAGGTTCATTCGCATTATATGAGTTGTATATAAGTTACAAGGAATTTTTATATGATAAAAAGATTCTGAATTTTTTCTTTATAGGGTATTTTCGAGGTCGCAAATTTGCCAATTTGGCTCAATTTTTTGACATGGACGGATCTAAGGAGCCAAAGATGGAAAAAACTTCAAAAAACGAATATATATGAGATAAGGCCATAATGGGGCTGTATGCTTTATGTTTTCATAAACTTATTTTTTCTTACATTGATATTTGTTGACCTGTGTTATATATAAATCAATGTTTCTACATTCTCCTAACATTGATATTGACAATCTAACCAGGTCAACTTATATACCTCGAATGTGTATTATCTTTTGCTTTAACAATCAAGGAAAAGGTTCAAAGTTTAACGATGCAAGAACAAGAAGTGGTTTTTTAGCAGATACATGTCACTTTTAATTTTTTATGAGTTTCATACATCAATACAAGCGAACATTAATGATTTTAAAGTCAACATTCTTCAAATATTTTAGTTTATTAACAAAGAAAATTTATGTTTTATATGTGGGCTTTTGAGTTTTAATGTCTTAAAAAGAGCTTACTTTGGCATTTTTCCCTAAATGATAACAACGTTCCGCACAAAAGAGTAAACAAGAGATAGTAAGAGTTCACTAATAGTTTCATAATTAGAATATAAAATGAAAAAAATATTTATTTGGTATTTGTTATAAAATTCCAACACCTTATTTAACGAAATTAAACCCCATTATATGGTAATAAATTTAACGTCGGCTCTAATGTCAGATCTTGGGTTGTACAATCTAAAGATGTATTCACCTGCAGGGGTTAGGAGACTTTTTTGCACATAAGCGGTCAATGCCATGGAAGGCTTGATAGAGACCTATAAATATGAATTTGCAATTGAGAAAGGAAGATATTAAAATTGTGAGGAAATTAAATTTGCAAATAAGGGCGCGTTTAGAGTTCATTCATTTTTAAAAAAATTTAAAAAATTTTAAATTTTTCTAAATACACTATTGGTTTAATGTTGAAATATCAAGCGTTAGAATTATTAAAGTAGGATTTTTATATTCTCTAATTTTATAATAATTTGAGCTCTAAATTAAATAAATTTTTTTATATATACTTTGAGAAATGCTCAGGATATAAGAGATGTAAGATATTGGTAATATTTTTCCATGTAAAAACCCAAATTTCAAACATTTCAAATTTATTTTAACAATTTTTCAAAAAAATGAACTTAGCATTAAATCAGGGTAGAAATTTCGCGTTATTACAATGTAAAGTAAAGATAACCATGTAAGAAAAATTGTAGCAATATGTTTAAAACTAAAAGCTGCACTATTTATTGTCCAGGTTGTTTATTAGATATTATGTCAAAATGCAAAAAATTCGATTTTTTTTCTCTTACCATTCTGAAATTTCTGTAGTTCAACAAATTTTATTTTAAAAAGTGAATTTCAAATTTATGATCTCTTCATTAGCTAAAATTTTTAGGCTGATCCCAAAAAACTGTTTACCCAGGCACGGGTGGTAATTTTGTTCCTGAAATTTTTATTTTTATAAGTAAATGATTTAAATTAATTCATTAAATAAAACAAACATGTTATTATTACAATAAATCTTCCCCAAAAAAGTATTTGTCACTCAATCGGGCTTAAAAATCTGGCCTTCCTACACCCACCCGTTGCCGTGCGAGCCTTAAAACGTAACTTATACCATTTAATCTTTAAATATCATTGTAATACAACCAAGTTTGTATTTGTTGTTAAATCCTGTTTTTGATTAAAGTTCAATAAGGCTAATTATTATAAAATTTTATTAATTTTTTTGTTTACTTTATGAATTTCAATATCTTCGTTGGCCGTGACGCGAGAGACCTTTAATTCAAGGTCAGAGTCGACTTTTTGCCACCCATAGGCAATTATATGCGTAGAATTGTCTTGGATTTTCAGTGGTGATGTTCCTTCCACCTTGTCTGGAATATTTAATTCAATATATATAAATTATGAATTTGAGATTTGACAAATATATACCAGACCTTTATGGAATGACACTATGTACTAATTGATTCGGTCGATCAGTATATGTATTTTTGATTTGATCGTTGTTTTTATCAAAGTTCCAACCGGGCCTTGATATTCCGGCCCCTTTAGCTGTATTTTCAACTTAGGTCCGGCTCGGAATTTAATTTTTCATTTTATGCCCGTCCCGGCTCAAATTTACAAAATCGACCGGGTAATATTTTATTGTATTGTAAGCTATTCATATTTTTCTCTAAAATACTCAATAAATTATAGAGTTTAAAAGTAGAAGCTAAATGATCATTTTTAGGTCTTGATAACAATTTAAAAAAAAATAGGCAAAATGAGTTTAAAAAATTGGCCGGGTAATATTATATTGTATTGTAAGCTATACATATTTTTCTCTAAAATAATCAATAAATTTAGAGTTTAAAAGTAGTAGCTAATTGATCATTTTTAGGCCTTGTTAACAATAAAAAAAAATAGGCAAAATGAGTTTAAAAATATTGGCCCGGTCCGGCATGTGATTTTTCTAATTCAGGTCCGACCCGTTTTTCTAATTTTGGTTCGGTCTGCCCGGCTTGTTATTAGGGGGGACCGACAACGAACAGGGCTTAAGGGTCCCTACATTGATTTCTATCTAGTTCGGACTAATATAATGTACATATGTAAAAGGGACCAACCTTAAATAAGAATAATTTTTATTAAATTTTGGTTATTTTTATACAGGGTACCTATTAACGATATGAACAATTATATGCGGAATATAGCATTATAATTAAATGTAAAATACCGAAGGTATAAAATTTGTATCTATGGTAGTTTTCGCCTGCGCGTTTCACCAGTTTAACACCTTTAATATTCAAATAATCGTATAAATTAAATTATAGTTTGCGTAAAAATGATGAAAGTATACATTAATATTTGTAATATCTTAAATTAATGAAATTAAACATTAAGTTGATGAATTCAAAAAGGAATCGAAGTTTAGTTCAATGCTCAATTAATTTAGGCAGAGTATTAATATGCATAAGTAAAATATGTCAAGACGGCTTAGGTTCAGTTTCTAGAAAAAAATATTGGTCCAATGTAAAGATAGAATATTTAAAAGAGTGGTTTTGGTTATTAGCTATATTTATATGGATTTAGATATAAATAAATATATACACTTTAAAAATATTGTGAAAAAACAATGGTTAATAATTTACGATGCAAATTTCTTTGGAAATTTATTTGCAAATTTAACACTTAGCTACGTACTATCTCAAAAATATAAAAAACGTGTTGTCGTCAAATATCGCTTTTGTAATGTGATATGTTAGAAAATGCTATTTAATAAGGTTGTAAAACCATAAAAACCGAAAAAATTTACGAGAAAGAGTTTTTAAAAAATTGATATGCAGGCTAATTATAATAATACATTTCATGTATTTTGATTTGGCGTAGCTGGCCCTCTTGACAGTCATGCCTTGGTAAGCAGGGAAGGCTGTCACGTGATACGTTCCTGGATTAATAATTTCTTCTAATGAACCCTATAATTACATGAGGGCAATTAAAACAATTATTTTATTAATATTCTAAAAATTCTGCAAATGTCATTTTTTTGTATAAATTTTAAAAAAATGTTTTTTCTAAACTTATGATTGATGGCAACTTAGAAAAAATGTGCTTTCTCAAATAATAAAATTGTATAATTTTGTTAAAATAAAAATTCATTTTGAATGTGCCTTTTGGTATGTAAAATCAAGTTCACAAAATTTAAACTTAGGCAAACAGTACAGTAAAATTCAACAGGCCCTAGGACTGAATGAAAAGATTCTTATATCATGGTCAGAATAGTTTTAAAAAACTTTACTTGATTCTTAATATTCGCAAACCGTTTTTATTTCTTTTATGTTGTCAAAAGGGTCGAATAGGCAGACTTAAATATAAATTTTAAAAAAATGTTACATGTTGGTAGCCTGAAAACCAACATTAAATTTTCGTTACCCGCCATTCCGCTGATAATTATTAACAAATAATTCATAATAGTTTACGTCTAATGAGACAGCTTTGTTCGTAATAAGATCTTTGGTCTGACCCGTCCCGACATCCATATTATAGATTTCCAGGGAATATCTATTTAAACAATAGTAAAGTTTGATTTAGAAATTTGGGCACGTGCAAAGTGAGTTTTTATTTTCGCAAAATTAAAATTCTGAAAATTTAAAAAATTTTATTTTTTTCAAAATTTTTTTGAAAACCTTTTATTTTATATAGCATTTGGTGTGCATAAACAAAATTTGGCAACTTTTTAAAAATTTGCGTTTTATTACAAAATTTTTTTTTTCAAAATCTTAAAAATTTTACGAAAATTAAAACTCACTTTGTACGTGCCCTTTAGAAAAAGATGTTACCTTAAACTTATATACGTTCACCTTTAAAAATTTAAGGGGAACATTTTTTTATATTGTTTATTGGACCATAAAATTAGCTAAATATGTGCTTCTAAGGGCAATCTAGAATAAAATTTGTTTTTATCCAATGAAAAAATACTTTGCCTTTGTTATTAAATAAATCAAGAGGAGAAAAATATTAAAGATGTATTATATTTTCGATGAAAAGCCGTCCTTTTAGGTGAAAGTTATACAACGAAATTATTAATACAAACAATTAACTCTATGTGTAAAATATTACATTTATTTTATTCTAACTTAATTATATTTTATGTAATTTGACAAAATAGAAAAAAAAATTAAAAAATTTTGTGTTTACAAAATATGATTTTGAACGGTTTGGAACACATTTCTAATAACCTATATTGTTACTACTGTTTCATAAATTAATTGGTTATTAAGGTGAAATTTAATCAGTATTGCCGATAATTTATTTGGGAACGTATTTAAATATCTTTGCAATTAGCATAGTAGGATTTGATTCGGCCGAACAGAGCGAGGCTAAAACAAACTGATAGTGCTTAGGTATAGCCTAATATAGAAGGGGGCGGCCCTTGGTAGGGCGCGTTCAAAGCTCATTCATTTTTTTTTTTAATTTCTATTTCAGAAAAAAAAAATTAATGAAAATTAACTTTGTGAATACGATTTGTAATAGGAGAAAATTTTTTAAAAAAAAGGTAAAATATGAACACGAGAAGATTTCAGATTTAGTTTAGGTTCATAGGTTTATTCCATACATAAGCAAAACGAACCTAAGTAGATGTCTATCCGTTCGTGGCTTGTCTATTGTGATTTTAGAGACACAGCCGTCTGCATAGAGGTCATCACCAGTCGAAAGCGCCAAGTGTATGTTCGGAATGCCATCATTAGCGTGCGTTTCAGTTTTAATTCCTAAATAAGGATGCATATGTTTACGGGCGCGTTCAGACTTCATTCAAAATTGAAAAAAAACTTTTATAAAATTTTTAAAATTTATCTAAAAAAAAAATATTGGTTAAATGTTTAATTTTTTTAAGGGTTAGAATTTTTTAAAAGTTTTGTTAAAATAATTATCCATGTTAATACAGATTTAGATCAAAATATATCAAGATTTCTAATTATACTTAAAACAGCTGCTCCGATTGTTTGAAAATATTGTAAAAACAATTGTTAATAATTTTCAATGTAAATTTTAATCTAATATTAAGAATTTTAATAAAAACGAATAAGTCTAAAAGCGCCCTAATTTATATTTGTAGCCGTGTTTTAACATAACTTTTACAAATATCATAGGCTGCGACATGTTGCATTCTTTTCTTCCTTTGGAATAATGCATATAATTTATCGGTGATTTTAACGCATCCAAAATAATCGTCTTAGTACCATATATAAAAAATAATTTATTGGTTAGGAATGTTTGTAAGAATTTTATTGTAAAAAAGGCGTTTTGTCAAAATATAAAACGATTTTCACCGTATTTTTCTCCACTCGTTTAAATAGCTTAGAAAACTAAATTGAACTTTTGGGAGAGAAACAAAACTTCATTATGAACGTGGCCTAACCTGATATTACATAAGTGGGGTGTGTAGCTCCAGCGCATCTTAATTTTTAATTAGTTAATATCTTTCTAACTGAATAGTTAATTCAATAATCTCATTTTCTTCTTTCTAATAATTAAGGCCACGTTCAAAATGAACATTTTTTTGTTTACGAAGCAAGAATTTTTTTTTTATAAAAGTATCCATTTTTTTTTTAGAGTTGCCAATTTTAGTTTTAAGCACTTAAAATATCTTTCTGATATAAAATTTTTTTTTTTAAATTTTACAAAACTTTAAACGTGTATAAAATTGTTGGTGATTTCAATGTAACATCGTTTTTATTAATTTTGAAGTTAATATTGATGCATTTTAATATATAACACCTATTCAAAATAAGAAAATGTTAAATAACAAAATTTCTGGAAAAATTAATAATCGTAGACTATTGAATGATATATCAAATTTTAGCGAACGAAATGATTTATCTTCAGAAGCATAAAAAATTATTGTGAATTAGGCAGAAGATAATGTATAAGGTATTTTGAATATGAATTAAGTTAAATGAAAATATCAGCTATTGGGGAACAAATTATATTTGTTTAGAAGTTAAAAGATACTAGAAAGCTTAACATCACAAATTGAACGGGGTTTTACTCAATATTAGCTATACTTATTAGAGTTTTTTATTTAAATTGAACTCATGGTATGCATATTAACTTTGATATAAAAAATATTAACATGTTAGACAAACTCATATGATAATATAAAATCTAAAACTTATTAAGATGTTTATTATTTAATTTTATGAAAATTTTCTGAAATATTTTCTTATAATATTGTTGAATTTTATTTTTTTTAACAATTAGGATTGGCGATTTTTGTAAAAGATACGTATTATGACGAAAAATAATAAATTTTTCTATTAAAAAAATGAATAAAGTCTTAAAGGGCTCTATATAATAGGGCAAATTATAAAGCCCGACAAGAAATAAATTCAAAAAAATATGAAATACCTCCTTCAACTAATGCCAACATTGCTACAAGCGTGAAAATAACAAACATTATGTTCTCACTGGTTTGAATATATAACAAAAAAGTTTAATAGTTTAAAAACTTAATCTGAATGTACATGGCTTGCGACTTTTTATAGGCTCTTCCTGACCTTGTACAAATATTTTTAACGGAAGCAAACTTTCGAAAACTTATTAAAAGTTGTCGGTTAACTTTTTTAAAATGTGTTTATTTACTTTGAGCCGTTAAAATATGGATCGGTTTTTGATATATGCTATCGGTTGTCCTTGTGCCCATTTTGCATTTTCACAAATTCCACAGCCTAACACCGTGTGGGTGTATCAAAACAACCTTAGTTAAACAACGTTTTCCCGGCAACTGGTGTCTAAAAATATTTCTTTAAAACGCAAATTATTCGAATAACATTCCCACATACCCAAAATGTTTGGGTTAAAAACAAGGGGGTCAAAGGTAACAAACAATGTTTATACATAGATTTTAGCGTGGGCGGAACGGGTAAATGCAAATCATCGTCTATCCGCCCAAACGCTCTCATATAGGGGTCAAAATTTAAAAATTTAGATTGGCAAATAAACAAAAAATAGGCGTTCCCAATTCAAGGGCAAGTCAAATTTTTGAATGAGAACTTGCGAGATCAATCTGCCATCTCAATGATTTATATATCTGTTTGCCGTTTTTATATTCAAATTTTTAAGCTATAATTTTTTTGAAAAAAAAGTTAAAAAAAAAAGATTAAAACAAAGAAAGGAAAGAATTTTTTTTTGTATCTAAAACATTTACCTGTTAAATTTATTCTTTAATTAATATTTTTATCGTGTCCTATTTAAGTTGGGGTGCTAAATATTCTGTATAATCTAAATGTTAATGTATGAGCTGAGATAAAAAATATCAGTTACAAAAATTTTAATTTGGTCAAAATTGGCCACTTTTTCGATTTATACCTAAGAAAATAGCAGGGGTCTGAAGAAACCCCGAAAGAAAAATATATATGAGATAAGACCATCATGGGGTTTATTTTCCCACAGTCGTATATTTATCTTTTCACTCATTGATTTTTGTCTGCCTGTGTAATATCTAAAAACCATATCGAATTGGATTCGAATATTTTTGAACTATAAAGTGTGTAAGATAGAGGGTCACTAAAAAAGTGTGGGTGAAAAGGGATAAAAATGGGCTTTTTTTTGAGACCAAAAAAAGGGAAAAAGCTTATAATTTAAATTTTAACAAAAAAGCCCCCAAATAAGTGAAGAAAAAGATCTTTCCAAAAAACGGATTATTTTTAGGCTAAACTCATATTTTATTTTTCAACAATTTTATAGAAAATTAAATATAAGAAAATACAAATCTTAAGCAAAATATCTTACATTTAATTTTTCTTGTTTAGCTAAAAATATTTATTTTTTAAAAAAGAAAAATAATTGGTTTGGCCTATTACACAGGTCAACAAATTTTTGAGAGTTATGAGCTAACCACAGAGATTAAACCTGCCGTCTTAGAGATTTTCAAATCCGTTTACCGTTTTTTCTAATCAAACTTAGTAAGTCAGCTATAAACATTGAAAATTTTATATATCGTGTCATATTTTGGTTAAAATGCCAAATATTCTCTTTTATGTAAATGTTGATGTAAGAGCTTGATATATTTTACTTCAAATATTTGACATAATTAATACAAGGAATTTTCGTATAAAAAGTCGCAAAATCTATTATTTTGTAAAAAGGCCATTTATCGAAATAAACGGATCTAAGCCGAAGGCGGAAGAAAATATGAACGGAACATATTAATGAGATAAGGCCATCATGGGATGTATGCTTTTATGTTATCATATATTTATTTTTTCTGACATTGATATTTGTTGACTTGTGTTATATAAAGCCCACAAAGCTCTTTAGATGAAAAGCCCGCCACAAAAAAGTGGGACTTTTTTTGAAGGGCTCTTTTTTATGAAAAAATTGAATATTTTTTATTTTTTGGGCTTTTTAAGTGTAGGGATTTTTTAATAAATAAGCCCATAATCTTCTTTAAAGGCTAACTCTTTTTTTTCCAAGCCTGGGGGTAACATTATTTTTACTATGTGCATTAAAAAAATATATATATAAGGAGCTACAATGTGAATTATGACCAAATACGTTATTTTTATCCAAACCTTAAAAATAAGATAATTAAGAAATTTAATTAAGAATAAACAGTATGTGTGGAAATAGACTTGTCATAGATTTAATTTCTTTAAAAAATATAAAGTTTTGTAACATTTTCAAAAGGTTCAGATTAATAAAAAAAAGGCATTTTGCTGTATTTTTAGATCAGCAAAATGTCGAATATTAAAAAATTTTTAGATTATAAATGCAAAACATAAAACTACCAAAATTTACAAATTACCATTTTAAAACAATAATATTAGGCCCATAAGAAGTCAATTGAATATAAAATGATAAATAGCTTAGAAAATATTTATCATTATATAGAAAATTTTGAATGTACCTCCAAGCCTAATAAAATTGTATAAAGGAAGGAAATTTGAAACTTAAATATTCAAACTAAAGACTTACCAATAATGCTTTTTTTATTATTTAAACCTCCGGTTTAATAAATGGTAAAATTTCAGTAAATATATTAATTCCTTTTGTTTCTGTTGAAACTTGTAAATATTATTCTTAGGTTTAAGCTTATAGCAGGCTTACATATTTGATCTTAAACCCGGCAAAATTAAATATTCAAAGGAATGTAGTCATCATTTATATAGTTTATGTTTAAATTTGTTTAACAAGTACCATTCTTTTGTTCTAGTTAGCAAATATTTAATATTTTATAATATCGAAAATTGAAATTATAATATGGACAAGCAAAATAAAATTATTTAATTATAAACACACGGTAGATAGGTAATTATAAAAATATAGTCCTTTAAAACAAAAAGGTACGGGCCCGTAATTATTGTTTTTAATTGGAACTTGGCCCGTTTAGAAGTGACCAAAAAATTCAGGTCTAAGGGCGGGCATCTGTAATCCGCTTTCCGCCCAAGCTGACCGAATTGTTTTTAAAAACCAAATAATTTTAATTTGTAAGTCGTGATGTTTTAAAATGATGTTGCGTTTTGATAAATATTTTTAGTTTTAAGTTGCCGAGAAAATGTTGTACAAATAAGTTTATTGGATTTAACCCACGATGTTTTGCTTAGGTTTTAAGAAAATGCAAAATGGGTACAAGGACATGCCATTTGCATATATAACAGTTCCACATTGGCATGGCACAATGTAAATAAACACCTTTCAAAATAGATGACAGCGAAATTTTAAAGAGTTATTTATTTAAAAGTATACTTCCGCCTATAATATTTGAATAAGGTCGGTAAGGACTATAAGTAAAAATTTTGAAATGAACCCTCATTTAAATTTCTAAAATCTTTTTTAAATTTAGTAATATATATTTTTATATTTACAAAATTATTACGATATATAAGTCGGGCTCTTTCAATTTGACTAAGATATTGTAATTTAAATTTATAAGAAATTTTAAAAGATACAATGAAAATTATTGTTAATAAATAAATAAATAAATAAATATAACACAGGTCAACAAATATCAATGTCAGAAAAAATAAATTTATGAAAACAAAAAAAGCATACACCCATGATGGCCTCCGCCTTCGGCTCCATAGATCCGTCCATATCGAAACACGTCCATAGCGAAAAAATGGCCATTTTAATAGATTTTGCAATACCTAGAGAATAAATACCCTTTTCAAAATCTTTTTTTCATAAAAAAATCCCTTGTAACTTATTTTTATCAATTATTGAAAAATAATTTTTTTTTCAGGCTCTTACATCAGCAATTAGATAATACAGAATATTTCGCGTCCAATCTCAAATAAGACACGATATCTTACACAGGTCAACAAATATCAATAACCCAACTGTAAAATTTTATAAAAATATTAAAGAATTTATCCCCATGATGGCCTTATCTCATATATATTTCGTTTTCCTTAGTTACTTCCGGCCTTGGCTCCTTACATTCGTCCATATTGAAAAAATGGCCTTTTTTGACCAAATTAACAGATCGAAAATACCCTAAAAAGACAAAATTTAAAAATCTTTTTTTTCATATAAAAATCTATTGTAACTTATATTTATCATATCAAATAATGAGAAATAAAATTTTTTAGTATATTAAGCTCTTACATCAGCACAACACAAAATATTTCGCTTCCAAACTTAATTACAACTTATGGGTTTTTAATAAAAGGTTTATTTGAAGTTTTAATTTGACAATTTAGTTGTTGTAAATATGCAAAAAAAAAATTTCAATTTATTCTTGTTTTAAATCTTTTTTGTTTTTTTGGCATTTTTTCTAAAATTTTAAGTGTTAGCTGACTAACTAAATTTGATTAGAAAAAACGGTAAATGGATTTGAAGATCTTTAAGATGGCAGGTTTGATCTTCGTAGTTAGCTCATAACTCTCAAAAATATGTTGACCTGTGTTATCGGTTTTTAAAAAATATTATTTGTTTTAATTTAACAGTCTAGCTGTTGTGAATTATTTTTTGGTTTTGATTTTTTTTTGTTTTTTTTGACAGTTTCTAAAATTTTCAATGTGCTGACTTACTAAGTTTGATTCGAAAAAACAGTAAACGGGTTTGAACCTAAGATGGCAAATTTGATCTCTGTAGTTAAATCATAACTTTCAAAAAGTTGTTGTGTGTAATATATGTAATAGTAAAAAAGAGGCCATATATTTTTACGATAAATACATCAAGTTGAAATTTTTAAAAATTAATATCAATTGAAATTTCATGCTATAAAAAGTTAATGTTTAAATTAACCAATGTTAAAACTTTGACAATTTCAATATAACATTAAACAATTTAATTTATTTTAAATAAAAATTCAACAAAAAAAAACATAAGATAATTTTACACTAAAAATTTGTAGAAAAAATATTTTGTATTAAAATTTTTTTATGAATATCTCAAACGTGCAAATTATATTTAATCTCATTTTTTGATATTAACCGTTAAAATTTAAAAAAAAAATACTTTTTTGTATTTTAAAATTCTTTGTATTTTAAATTCGTACTAGCCATAGCCATAGGTAGGCATATGTCAAATAAAAAATTGTTGACTCTTTCCAGTTTATAAAAAAATAAATATATTTCAAATTAGGGTTATTTAAATGTTACAACTAATAATTTTAATTGCTATTATATTACCCTCTAATTGTTTTGTCAAAGCTTTAATTTTACAAAATTGTGTAAACTCGCCCTTAACGCCAAAAACAAATAGGTTTGAGTTTTTAATTTCCATATGGCTATATTTTGGGGTTATTTTTAGAGTTGCAATACTCATAGGCAGGCACAATTCTAGACCCCTGCCCCCCCCCAAATACATTGTAATTTTATGTTTGCCCCCCCCCCCCCAAATTAAATTTGCCCCCCCCCCCCAAATACGTATAAATTTTATTTTTTATTCCACATAATATATAATTGCTCCGCCAAAAATATCTAAAAAATATTATTTTAAAAATATTTACTTTTATTAAAAAGTGTTTTCATTCATTAACACTTCTCATCCTCTAGAAAAATCAAACTAACACAGAAATTATTTCTGTTGTTATTAGATATATAGAAAATTTTTATTTTACAGAAAGCTTTATATTTGATAGCAATTCATAAATCTGATGCCTAAGCAATTTTCTAACTTGTCAACAATTTTTTGTTAGAATATAATCTAGAACCAAAGAACCTGATCGCACAATGCTACGATGTAGCGAACGTAATACCCGGGGAAAAAGGTGGTGTTCAAGTATTTCTAAGCAAAATAGCTGGACACCATGTCTCGTATATTCACTGCTTTAACCACCGATTGCATCTTGTTGCAAAAGATTGTCTTGAAATTTAAAGTGAAGGGAAAGATTTTTTTAATATTTTTTCTTCCCTTCATAAATTTTTTCAACATGATGCAATCAAGGAAGTTAGTGAATGCGGGACCATACCCCGGCTGTTGCCCCATCGGTGGTGTGGTCACTACAACGTCATTATTTTTTTTGTAAATTACATAAAAATATTAAATACTAAAATTAAAAATAAATTTTTTTTATATCTCCAGGTCACAGGGCCGAAGCGTCGGGGTTTTTTGACCATATTTATCATTAATTTATTTTTTTGTATTTAACATTTGAAAATTATTTTGTTTATTAAAAATAAATAATGATTTAACGCAAAACGATTTATGTTTTTAAAACTTTTGATTCAATACACCATTGTTTGTTAGTAATTAAACAATTAAGAAATACAAATACATTTAAAGATTTATTCAAAAACTGTTTTGATATAATAATACTTTTTTAAATGACAATAATTTATCTATGGATAAAAGAAAAACTAAACCTAAAGATTTTTCTGATTTTTATTTATTTTCTACTCATAAGTTTGAGAATAATCATTAATGATGAATAAAAAAGTATTTATTTTAATATTATTGATTTATTTATTGATTCTTTTGATAATAGATTTTTTACCGATAATATTTATTATGAATCTTTAGATTCCCATAAATATGATTATCCTTTTTTTAGATATAAATAAACTAGAGCCTCTTTTAAAAATAAGTAATATTGATAAAAATTCATTATCTAAAGAAACTGACGTAGACAAATAAATTTTAATAAGAAAACTTAATAATTACATAAATGTGTTACTAATGATTTTGTTAAATTTTTATATGATTACAAAGATGCGTTTTCTAATCTATTTAACATTTTTTCTATAAGTTTGTTATTTGGCTCTCCAACGTTGAGTTGTGAGGCCACATATTCTTCTTTAGAAGGATAATAACTTCTAGTAGGCTGGCAAGTAGTGACCTGTCTAAAGGTGATTTGGTTCTTCTAGGACACGAAAAATCATTAACTGGGGCGTTGAATTTTGATGAATTTAAATTAAACAAAACAACCTCTAGCATAAAATTGTTAGATTAATACAATATACTGCTCATAATCAGCTAATTATTGCTTACTATTTTAAGACATGGTTGCAAATTTTTTTTTATGCGCATTTAACGTGTATGTTCATGTTTTATTTAATTTTTTACCCTAATATTAATTACTAGTTATATATAACCAGTGTTTTTTCGTATATATTCTTCCAAATTAGCATACTTATACAATTTGTTTTCATGATAATCAATCTTATTTTACCATTCATTTTTTAAAATCCAAAGTTTTATATTCATTTTTATCATTCATATATATCATATTATTAATTTTCATGCGCATTGATACCAAATGATAAAATTATATTTAAAATTAATTTCCAAATCTCATATCTTTTTAAGCAATTGATATTAGTGAAAAATTAATTTTAGCTCACATATCCAAATTATAAACGCAATCATTTTTTTTTATTTTATGAATATAATAAATTACTATTAATTTGTTAAAAAATTTTGAACATGGATTCTATAGATGTACATGTATATTTTTCTGCCCTCCCCCTCCCCCACAATTTTTTTTTGCCCCCCCCCCCCCCCCCCCCCCCCAAAGTGGAAAAGCTAGAATCGGGCCTGCTCATAGGATCTAAAACTTAAGTTTTTTTGGCGTTAAAGTGAGATGGGCTCACGCTCTTCGTTTATCTAAATTAGAATATTAGCTAACTTTGTTTACTAAATAAGGGAATATGTATATTTTTAGAATATGTTGCATATTCAACTCAATAAATGAAGAGTCCGAAGTGAGGAGCTGCCTCAATTTCTTTAAAATGTTTGCTCTGGCCTATTTCTTTGACTTATTTTGCACCAAACATTTTTATACATATGACTCATGGTAATGGGGGAAATAACTTGATAAATTGATTAAGTTACAGTTATAATAAAGTTTTGAATTATTATCATTATAGCTTATTTAATTTTTTTAAGGTATATATTAAACACAGCTTCGTCTACTTATAAATTACACAGGTCAACAAATTTGTGAGATTTATGAGCAAACTACAGAGATAAAACCGGCCATTGTTAGGAATTTTCAAATCCGTTTACCGTTTTTTTAATCAAACTTAGTATGTCAGCTATAAACATTAAAAATTTTAGAAAAAATGTAAAAAAAAAAGAAACAAAACAATAACATATTGAAAAAAATTATTTTTGTATTTTAAACTAAGAAATATTATTAAAAACCGATAAAATTCGGTCATATTTAGGTTGGGGTGCCATTGTAGAATCTAAATGTTGATGTAAGAGCTTGATATACTCAGAAATTTATCTCATTATTTGAAATAATTAATTTAAGTACCAAGGTATTTTTGTAAAAATTCTCGATATTTTTTTAGGGTATTCTTGAGGTCGCACGCAAAATCTGTCAATTTGGTCGATTCGATAAGAACGGATTTAAGGAGCCGAAGGCGAAAGTAATTAAGAAAAACGGAAATATATGAGATAAGGTCATCATGGGGATATATGCTTTTATGTTTTCATAAACTTGTTTTTTCCGACAAAGATCTTATTGCAAATAAAGCTGTCCCATTAGACGTAAATATTAATTAACTTTTTTTATAATAATTATACCCAGGGTTTGCATTGGACATTTAATTTTTGTATTAAGGCTGCTAAAACAATTCTATTTACATATCAAATTTTATAACAGGGATCTTTACGTCGAAAATTTATCGATATCTTCAAAAACTCAGTCCAACGCAAACAATAAGATGAGATATATTTAAAGGAATTAATGAAATGCCAAAGCTAAACGCTAAGTTTATTTAATTTAGTCCGGCCCGCCTAATTCGGCACTGTCTGCTTGCTTGAGTGTTATTAAAAAACTCATGCATAACATGCTTATTAATGAATTCCTCGTATTTTTTTTCCTTAAGTTTTTTGCATCATGGCAGTCTGTAAGCTTTTTACATTCATTTTGCAGTAAATTCTGTCATAGGATTGTTGTGCTTTTAAGTTGTGTCTTTTGTAGCTAGCTGCAATCTTTCGTGCCCAGGTTAATTAAAAACTTTATTAGTCCCTGATATTCATATATCTAATGTAATGTTACACTAGGGTTGGAGGAGGTAATTAATCCAGGAACGTATCTCGTGACAGCCTTCCCTGCTTACCAAGGCATGAATATTAAAAGGGCCAGCTTTGCTAAATCGAAATACATGAAATGTATAATTTATTTGCCTACATTTTATTTTTTTAGGGTCTGATCTTTGGATCGGTTATATAGCCTTTAATTTTAGCATTTTGAATAGAGGTACAATCCTCGTGGTGTTTAAGCTTAAATATTTTTTAAGTTAAAGGTAAGCTCAGTGTCTCCTAATCGGCGGGGGGGTAGGAACTAAGCGGTTCCAAAAAAACGGCCGAGGGGGTAGGTATTCGAGGGGGGTGAGGTATAGTTATGGGGGGTATTTTAAAAAGGAGGGTAACTATAGCAGTCATAGTGGGTAATTTTAACAAGAATATAATATTTTTCTCAATTTCTTACACGTCTACACACAAAACATATATAACACTGGTCGCCCAAAAATGATTTTATATTTTAGACCAAAAACTTTGAACATTTTTCTAGCGCAGTTTTTCTGCTAAACATCATGGTGCTTTCCGTTCTTTCCTATCTGATCTAGTTTTCATTTTATTATCAAATTTGAATAAATTTACTAAGTTTGTTTTATTATATTAAAATACAGATCAAGAAAAATTTGAAATAATCATTGAGGATACCTCTAAATTTTGTAAAGAAAACAATGTTGATTTAAAACAAAAACGCGGCGAGGTGGACGTAATCAAAAGGTAAAAATAGTATATAATTCATAGCTACCGTATTAAAACATATTTTAAAGCTTTGGATCTTATCTTGATGCAATTTCACGAAAGATTTAATGACGATACTTTACAATTTTATAAAGGAGTCTCGTATTTTACCACAGCTTCATTAAAAAAATACAATGAAGTAAATGTGGAAAATATAAACGAGATATGTGCTTTTTACGACCTTTACCCTTATTTGATTTCTGAAGAAATTAAAATGTTTATTCCGTTTTTCCGCCAAGCTTTAATAGATGGAATCATTTCTACCCAATATTTGAATGGTTAATATTTTTTTTAAATTCTAGAATCAAAAAATACTCCAGAGATTTTCTGTAACTATCCGGAGGACGACGTTGAAAAAAGTGATGAGGATGATGATGAAACCTTGTTTAGTTAAGATGACAATTTTTTACTACCTTATAGGGCGTTAAATAAAACAACAGTTTTGAAAACCTTAAAAAAATATATAAAATCTTGCTCACAATAACGATCTCCAGCTGTAGCGCTGAGGGATCAATGAGCAAGATAAAATTAATTAAAACTTCTCTTCGTAACAAAATGGGAGATATGTTTTTACAAAATCTCCTTTTGTTAAAATCTGAAGAGGACATTTTATTGCAATTAGATAATGACTTAATTATCAATAATTTTAAATATTTATATCATTATAATAATTCATTATAATAAATAAAATTGAATTGATTTGAAGTGGTTGCTTATAATCAGACAAAAAATTGAGTGGGGGGGGGGGGGGGGGGTTAAAGTTACCCCCGAGATTTTTCCGAGGGGGGTAGCTCTTCCATGAAATTTGGGGAGTAGGAGACGCTGGGTAAGCTCACTATTATAATTTAGAAATCAAATTTTTAGCTAAAGTTATTTACTAATATTAGAAAAGGTTGGAAATTTAATTGGTTTATTAGACTAATTTGGGTGTTTGTTCTTTGTTAAACTCAATTTCCATTCAAATGAACGTGGTGCTTTTTCTCTCAAAATAGGTGAATTTAACACTGAGAACTTTAAAATATCTTTCTTTACTCTACTAAGGTTAGCTTTGCCAAGTTAGTAGTTATTAACAATGAATGAGTGGTATATCTTTTATATAACATAGTTTTAAAAAATTAACATGTTTTAAATAGATGGCGCAATTAAAAGATTATTAAAATTTATATATCAATTGAGAATAAGTTAGGTATGGGTGATAAGTTTTATTGTTGGAGACACCTGTAAAATAATGGGTCTTGGCACTACCTTAAAATAAGCTGGGCTTTATTTAAAACAGAGAAAATTATCTGTAATGTATCATCTGAATATTGCGACATGACATTTGTCTGTTATAATGCACTGATTATTATGGATAATCATATATCTCACATTTATATCAAGGCAAGTGAATTTTTTAATGACAATGGAATCAAAGTTGTTACGTTACCACCCCAATGTTCCCACAAGTTACAACCCCTGGATGTAGCAATCTTTGGCTTACTTAAAAAAATTTATAACAAAGCCCTTGAAATTTTCATAAAATCAAATAAGTGCCTCTTTGGAAATAATGACATTCCATAGATTACACTAAAGCTGGACAAATAACAACATAAACGATTTTTTTGAGGGTTTGAGAATTTTCTTGCGATAACGATCCCGGGTTTAGTTTTTTTTCCAATGCCTCCAGTTTTTTTTAAACCTCGTCCACATTTTGGAAAAAAATTCACAATTTCTTTGACTATTTATTCTTCAAAAAATCTAATGGCATATTCAGATTCCAAAACCAATCTAAAAAATGTTATTTATTTGCAATTTACTATAAAGTTATTTAGGATCAAAACCGGATTATAGAACTGTTAATCTGAAAAATTAGAATCGTGTAAATCTGAGAAATTAAAATAAATCTATTTTGACTATCACCAAATTCTCATATTAGTTGAACATTTCGAACTGAACTAATTTAAATGGACGATTTGGCCAAACCTTTGGAATTCAAATGAGAAAGAATTCGAAGATGTTAACCGTTACAAATACTATATAATGGCCATTATTACAACAAGAATATACTTTTTTTTATTTTCCTTTTATTTTATTAAAAAAAAAAAAATAAGAACATAAACCACTAATTTTTTAAATAAAAAAATTAAATATTATAAAAAAATTAAATGCCTTACGTTACTAATGAATGTTTCCTTAATCTAAATATATTTTTAAACTTTTGTTACAAAGAATAACAAAAAATCTGAGGCTTCTAATTTCATATTCGTAAGCACCAAAAACGATAGTTGCCATATTTTTTAGGTCTAAATACTCTTTATGACAGAACTAATATAACACCTACTGCCAAGTTTAATCTAAATACAAAGAGAGGTATAAAAAGTTTATTTCTAAAAGATGGCACTGAAAATTAGCTATTAACCATATAAAACCCAGAGTATACACAATAAAAATAAATAAAAAAAAAGCACAATTGCAAAGAATTTTATTGCATTCTGCGCAATAGATTTCAAATTCGTTTACGGAATGGGTCCAATGCACAAATTGTAACGAATGGGCTCATTTTAAATGTTCAAAATACGATGAATATTTTATATGCCCTCTTTGAAATAATTTTAAATTAATTTAATTAAACAACATTTGTTTATATGTTTATTTTAATTAGAATTACATTTAAAAACAAATTGTTAATTATGTCGATGTACTAGTTTTGTTTTACCACTCATAATTTATGTAATATATTTTGAATTTAAGTACCTCATTTAGTTAATATAATGAAGTATCTCTAGATTAAATATTTGAACCAAAAATTTGGATGTATAATCTGTGGGTACATTATCGATTTTGCAAAATTATGTTTCGCCGATCTCCCCTACATGAAATCTTATTTTAATTAAAACTAACTAGCCCAACAAGAAGCCCACGTCTAAGTCTTTACAAAGTTTTTTATAATGAGACGGACCGAAGAGATGGAAAGCTTACATATTCCTTAATGCCCAATCCTCAATAATCTTATCGATAAGGTCCTCATTTTCCAAGATGCCCAATTTATAGCTTGTTACCTGGAATTTAGAGTGACACTAAACTGACCAATCACACGGATTTGAGAAGGATTATTTACCAAAATCCTACATTTATTAGCTCCCATTACCATTCCCCACCTATTAGCCCAATTCTTAAAATAATTTTTTTTAGATCACCTGATTTTGCGCAAAAAACAGATCAGCGAATAACAGACCCTTGCGTTTCTCTTTTACATTTAGGACACCAACTTCATATTAATTGGTATAGCGTCAAAATTATCATTTATATGTATATTTTAAAAAAAGGTGATATGCAGCCTTGCCTCAGACCTTTTCCTAATAAAACTGGGTCAGAATCTAAGCGCTACCTCAATGTCCTCAATTATGGCCAAAAATCTTATCCTTAACAAATAAAGTTTCTTAAAAAGCTTGACGCGGTATCTAGAGTTCTTTAAAATCGAATTTTGTATAATGAAAAAATTACAAAATTTTTTACATATTATTTACAAAAACAAAACCTAAGTATATGGCCCCTGGTAACTATGCCTAAAACAATATTGGTAAAGTGGTGGCAAGTAGCTGCGGCTATTTAAAATTTTGAAGAAAAAATATTGAGCGCGTTTGTGATTAACACAAAGATGGCTAGAGTAAAAAAAATTAATTTTTTGTAATTTTTTGTTAGGCGTTTTTTAAAACGATCAAAAAACATTAATTCTCAATTATTGATATTAGTCGTTAAAATTTAAAAAAAGAAAATTGAAAACGCAGCCTAAAAAAATTTGCCTCTACGGTAACAAGAGTCTTCATCGTTTTATTTCTCTAGATATAAATTTTTTTTACACTTAACCAAATGTGGGCTGAGTGGAGTGTAAGGCATGTCAAAACTCCGGAATTCGGGAAGAAGTCTTAACCAGAGTTCCAGAGAACTCCGTTTAAAAAACACTCCCGAAAACCGCCCGGAATTTTCCTAGTTTAAACTCCGAAGTTTTTTCCCTAGAGTTTAAAAATTAACATTAACCCATTGGAAATGTTGGAATTTTGTATTTTTTTGTCCAAACTTAATTTTTTAATCAAAATTATGTTGTAAATAAATGCAAATGCAGCTGAATGCAAACATCTCACATTGATGTTTTTAATTTTGTTTTTTATTAAATTTTTTTTCTGTAATATTTGATATAAACTAACTAAATAATTTAATTAATGTCTACATAAAATTATAGTCGATAATTTTTGCATTTTGGGGTATCTATTTCGATTTGTACAACTATTTATAATGCTGTAGTATTTTATCAAATTTGTGTCTGCTAACGGTGTCACTAAATTGTCGCAAATGCGATTTATGCATTATAAAACTAATTTTCTATCGATTTTTTTTCGTGCGGTAAATTATAAGTAGTTTTTTTTGAAAAAATTTATTCATTTTTTTTATCTTGTGATAATGTCACCAAATTGTCGCAAACGCGATTTATGCATTATAAAGCTAATTTTCAATTTTTTTTCCGTGCGGTTAATATAAGTAGTTTTTTGGTAAATACATTTTTTAATTGATAATGTCACCAAATTGTCCCAGATGCATTTATTATAAATCTAATTTTATATCGATTTTTTTCTTGTAATAAAATATAAGTAGTTAATATTTATTTCTTTTTAATGTCGCCAAATTGTCGCAAATACGAATAATTTAATATTGAACGTATTTTTTTGATTTTTCTACCTCGCCTGATTACTTAATAATATACTTGCTCGCTGCCCCCCCCCCTCCCCCAAGCTATTCGGTCCAGCCGGATTTTTTTAATATTGGTCCATTACAAGCTAAAAAATTTTGATTTTATTAATCAATATAATACAGAATGTATAAGTAATAACCTTATTCGTGTAATAATTAGTTTTTATATTCAGGCTGGGCCCGTTATAAATTAGCCCAGTGCGTTATCAAAATTCCATATACAGATTATAACCCACAAATCTGACCCAAAATTTTATGCTCGGTCTGTTTAATAACGATAAAAATGAAACATAAATATATAACATTCACTCACTATTGCAAATAATTCTACCCGTAATTTTGTTTTTTTTAATGGCATAGCCTGGGTTACAAATGCGGCGCGAAATTTTAATGCTATAAAAATCCATACAACGTGTCAGAAATTCAAATTTTGTATTTTATTCATGATTTACAAGAGCTAAAAGCAATAAATTGAAAAAATTAATTTAATATTAAATACATTTGCGACATTTAGGTGCAACTATGCTTTAAATGTACAAAATTCACTAAATTTTATTAATAAATAAGGTTATAAACAAAAAAACTAGAAAAAATTTTTCCAATATTTAAATTATGGCATTTGCGACAATTTGGTGACAATGTCATGTTGCCTAAAATTAAATTTTTTTTTACAAAAATTACTCATATATGGTAGCCCGAACCAAATTAAATCTAAAAATTTATTCGATATTAATTAAATTATAGACATATTCGACAGTCAGGTGACATCGAGTCAGCAGGCTTTATATTAACAAAATTTACCAATTATTAATAAATGACAAAAAAAAACTCGAAAAAATTTATTTAAGATAAATTATGGATATTTGCGACAGTTAGGTGACATCGACTCAGGGCTTAGTAAGGACAAATTTAAAATCTATTAATATAGCCTAATTGAGAAACTTTATATAAAGATTAACCACGACCGCCCGAACCAAAAAAATGATATTAATTTAATATTAAATTATTTGCATTTAGGAAAGTTTATTAACATCATTTCAGCAGACTTGACATTGAAAAATTATTAATAAATAGTGTTACAAACTAAAATTTTCCAACCTAAAAAAAATGACAACGTTTAAGTATATTTGATATTTAACAAAAAACAAAATACTATTTTTCTCCCATTTTTATTTTAAAACTAAAAAAACTATCGTTTCATTTTTCATATCGCAGTAAAAACATCTGGTGGCTAAATCCCCCTATTTATATAAAAAATTCACTTTTGAAAAAAACTCCAAAAAAATCGCCCGGGTTGAGCTTCAGGAGTTTAAAACGGAAAAACTCCCGAGTATAGGGGTTACCAATTTATTTTTTTTCCCAGCCCTCGTGGAAACAAGGGTTATTTTTGTTTGGTAAATAATGAAATATGTAAATTTTATCACTTTGACACAATGGCTAAAAATAAATATGCAAAATTTAATTTGGAGGTATTGTTTGACTATATCAAGAAATAACCCGAAACTGGTTATAATACAATTCTAACTCAATACCAATATAGCTAATACGAAAAATATGAGGTTTAGTTTCAAAGTTAGTCATAAATATAGATCTAACCACATTTAACATTTTTTGTAAAGGGATGTGTTTAAAATATACACAGGTCAACAAATTTTTGAGAGTTATAAGCTAAATACATCGAGCAAACCTGCTCGCCTAAGATTTTAATAATCCGTCTACCGTATTTAAAACTTTTTACTATTAATATTGAAAAATTTTGATAAAATGTTTTAAAAAACAATGTTAAAAAGATTCGAAAACATATAATTAAAACTAACAAACTTCAAAAAAATATTTTTATTAAACCGAAAATATCGCTTCCTTCTAAGGTTTGACTAAATGAACAAACTACGATTGACGCAATGGCTCTTTTTGTATGCCACATATTTTTTGGCCCTTTTTGCAATAATTGGTAAATGTTATTTTTGAATGAGTTTAAACAAGCACGTATGAAAATATCAAAAAAATTTTAAAATTATCACTGAGTTTTACTCTCAATGTTTTTAAAAATATGTTTAAGCAATATATCATTACAAATAAGCTTGAATGTTAATGTTTAGACATTTCCTTACAATTTTATATTATAAAGCTGAGCTATGTAGAAAAATTTAGTTTTAGTTTAGACGTCATGTTAACTAACAGGCCAAAAACAATTTTTTTTTAGTTGTTACAGAATATGAGATTGAGTTTGGCCAAAATGAACAAAAAACTCATAATAGATAAAATATAAGAGCCTCCTTTCTAGCGTGACGTTTTCGCAATTTTTTATAAAGCCATCGATATAAAGAGAATCGGATTTTGAGCGTGGGCACATATCTTTATAATTCTAGGCATTAATTATCCCAACCGAAACTTTAAATTTATGGCGATTTGATCGATATTTTTTTTTCAGAAAGTGTAAATATATTAATGCAATAATCAATTTATTTGTTATTTGATCATTCTTACTTTTAAATAATTAAATAGTAAAATATTTAGAGACAGCTCTAGTTCTTTCAGAATCGCTTCGGTACAATTTTAACTGGTATTGTCCGCGTGAAGTCAAGCGATTTTTTTCGATGTCCACACTCAATTTAGTTTTTGGATCAATTTGCATCTACAAAGAAATATGTTTGACAAAAAATAATATGTTCCAAAACTTAGTAAATCTGAAATTTAATTTTTTAACATTGTAAATTTAAAAAAAAATACAAGTGTTGCTTGTGTCTAATTTGATCCAGGGGCGGGGCGCTCTTTCGGTGTTTAAATCAAACAAGTTATAGTATATAAGGGCTTACGCTAAAAATTTTGGCATCTTGGTTGGGTTTAAGATAATAGACTGTTAGCGTCAGTTGGGAATCCGTTGACTGCCAGCCAGAGGCATGCACATAATTAGCATTTTCCGAGACCTCAAGAGTTGGTGTGCCTTCAATTTTTTCTAATGTTTGTTGGAAGAGAATGAGGATGAAAGCTAATCATTATCCATTTTATAATAATTCTATTAGTTTTAAGAATTCTCTTTATCAGATTCTTTAAAATAATGCTTTCAACATTGATATAGGAATTAAGGGGACTTATGTAATCTTTCTAGCAAAAATTGGCTTAGTTAAATTGTATTTCAAATTTTTTGCACGACTTTTAATGCGGCAATTTATTTAAAATAATATTTTTTATATTTTTTAATTAATAAATCATAAAGCTGTAAGCCATTTTATTACACAGGTCAACAAACCAGAAAAGTGAATTTTATGAAAACATAAAAAAATTTATCCCTATGATGGCCTTATCATCTATATATATATATATCGTTTTTGTTAAAATCCTCCGGCTTTCCTTACATCCGTCCATATCGAAAAAATGGCCTATTTTGACCAAATTGACAAATCAAGAATACCCTAAAAAGACAAAATTTAAGAATCTTTTTTCATTTAAAAATTCCTAGTAACTTATATTTATCATCTCAAATAATGAGAAATAAATTTTTTTAGTCTATCA
>CM060245.1:25346626-25562936 GCA_030555515.1 Acutogordius australiensis | reverse complement strand
AAAGGACTAATATCAAAATACAGGTGTGGCCCAATAACATTGAAGTTTAACATGTAATGGTATGGAATTAAAAGGCAAGAACAGACCGAAGAGATAGAAAGCTTACATATTCCTTAACGCCCTATCCTCATAATCTTATCGATAAGGTCCTCATTTTCCTTGCCCAATTTATAGCTTGTTACCTGGAATTTAAAGTAACACTAAACTGACCAATCACACGGATTTGAAAATGATTATTTACCAAAATCCTACATTTATTAGCTCCCATTACCATTCCCCACCTGTTAGCCCAATTCTTAAATTAATTTTCTTAGATCACCTGATTTTGCGCAAAAAAACAGATCAGCGAATAACAAACCCTTGCGTTTCTCTTTTACATTTAGGACACCAACTACATATTACTTGGTATAGCGTTAAAATTATCATTTATATAATTATTTTTAAAAAAAAGTGTGATGTGCAGCCTTGCCTCAGACCTTATCCTAATAAAACCGGGTCAGAATCTAAGCGCTACCTCGATACGTGTCCATTATGGCCAAAAATCTTATCCTTAACAAATAAAGAGTCGTAAAAAGCTTGACGCGGTATCTACAGTTCTTTTTAAAATCGATCAATTTTGTATAATAAAAAAATTACAAAATTTTTTACATATTATTTACAAAAACAAAACCAAAGTATATGGCCCTGGTAACTATGCCTATAACAATATTGGTAAAGTGGTGGCAAGGGTGTTTATATAGCTGCGGCTAGTTAAAAAAAATTCTGAAGAAAAAATATTGAGCGCGTTTGTGATTAACACAAAGATGGCTAGAATAAAAAAAAATTAATTTTTTGTAATTTTTTTAGGCGTTTCTTAAAACGATCAAAAAATATTAATTCTCAATTATTGATATTAGCCGTTCAAATTTAAAAAAAAATGAAAACGCAGCCTAAAAAAATTTGCCTCTACGGTAACAAGAGTCTTCATCGTTTTATTTCTCTAGATATAAATTTTGTTTACAATTAACCAAATGTGGGCTGAGTGGAGTGTAGGGCATGTCAAAACTCCGGAATTTGGGAAGAAGTCCTATTTAACGGGAGTTCCCGTTTAAAAAACACTCCCAAAAACCACCCGGAGTTTTTCGATTTTAAACTCCGGAGTTCCCTGGAGTTTAAAAATTAACATTAACCCATTGGGAATGTTGGAATTGTGTATTTTTTTGTCCAAACTTATTTTTTTAATCAAAATAATGTTATAAATAAATGCAAATGCAGCTGATTATGCAAACATCTCACATAATGTTATTAATTTTGTTTTTTATAAAAAATTTTTTCTGTGATACTTGATATAAACTAACTAAATAATTAAATTCATGTCTACATAAAATTTTAGTCGATAATTTTTGCATTTTGGGGTAATTTTTTTATTTGACGATTTGTACAACTATTTATAATGCTGTAGTATTTTATCAAATTTGTGTCTGCTAACGGTGTCACTGAATTGTCGCAAATGCGATTTATGCATTATATAACTAATTTTTTATCGATTTTATTTTCGTGCGGTAAATTATAAGTAGTTTTTTTGGTAAAATTTATTCATTTTTTCATCTTGTGATAATGTCACCAAATTGTCGCAAATGCGATATATGCATTATAAAGCTAATTTTTAATTTTTTTTTCCCCGTGCGGTAAATACAAGTAGTTTTTTGGTAAATACATTTTTTAATCTTGTGATAATGTCACCAATTGTCCCAGATGCATTTATGTATTATATATCTAATTTTATATCGATTTTCTTGTAATAAAATATAGTTTTTATTTCTTCTGATAATGTCGCCAAATTGTCGCAAATACGAATAATTTAATATTGAACGTATTTTTTTTTTGATTTTTCTACCTCGCCTGATTACTTAATAATACACTTGCTCGCTGCCCCCCCCCCCCCTCCCCCAAGCTATTCGGTCCAGCCGGATTTTTTTTAATATTGGTCCATTACAAGCTAAAAAATTTTGATTTTATTAATCAATATAATACAGAATGTATAAGTAATAACCTTATTCGTGTAATAATTAGTTTTTATATTCAGGCTGGGCCCGTTATAAATTAGCCCAGTGCGTTATCAAAATTCCATATACAGATTATAACCCACAAATCTGACCCAAAATTTTATGCTCGGTCTGTTTAATAACGATAAAAATGAAATATAAATATATAACATTCACTCACTATTGCAAATAATTCTACCCGTAATTTTGTTTTTTTTAATGGCATAGCCTGGGTTACAAATGCGACGCGAAATTTTAATGCTATAAAAATCCATACAACGTGTCAGAAATTCAAATTTTATATTTTATTCATGATTTACAAGAGCTAAAAGCAATAAATTGAAAAAATTAATTTAATATTAAATACATTTGCGACATTTAGGTGCAACTATGCTTTAAATGTACAAAATTCACTAAATTTTATTAATAAATAAGGTTATAAACAAAAAAACTGGAAAAATTTTTTCCAATATTTAAATTATGGCATTTGCGACAATTTGGTGACAATTTCATGTTGCCTAAAATTAAATTTTTTTTTACAAAAATTACTCATATATGGTAGCCCGAACCAAATAAAATCTAAAAATTTATTCGATATTAATTAAATTATAGACATATTCGACAGTCAGGTGACATCGAGTCAGCAGGCTTTATATTAACAAAATTTACCAATTATTAATAAATGACAAAAAAAAACTCGAAAAAATTTATTTAAGATAAATTATGGATATTTGCGACAGTTAGGTGACATCGACTCAGGGCTTAGTAAGGACAAATTTAAAATCTATTAATATAGCCTAATTGAGAAACTTTATATAAAGATTAACCACGACCGCCCGAACCAAAAAAATGATATTAATTTAATATTAAATTATTTGCATTTAGGAAAGTTTATTAACATCATTTCAGCAGACTTGACATTGAAAAATTATTAATAAATAGTGTTACAAACTAAAATTTTCCAACCTAAAAAAAATGACAACGTTTAAGTATATTTGATATTTAACAAAAAACAAAATACTATTTTTCTCCCACATTTTTATTTTAAAACTAAAAAAACTATCGTTTCATTTTTCATATCGCAGTAAAAACATCTGGTGGCTAAATCCCCCTATTTATATAAAAAATTCACTTTTGAAAAAAAGTCCAAAAAACTCGCCCGGGTTGAGCTTCAGGAGTTTAAAACGGAAAAACTCCGGAGCATAGGGGTTCCCAATTTTTTTTTTTCCCAGCCCTCGTGGAAACAAGGGTTATTTTTGTTTGGTAAATGATGTAATATGTAAATTTTATCACTTTGACACAATGGCTAAAAATAAATATGCAAAATTTAATTTGGAGGTATTATTTGACTATATTAAGCAATAACCCGAAACTGGTTATAGTACAATTCTAATTCAATACCAATATAGCTTGTACGAAAAAGATGAGGTTTAGTTTTAAAGTTAATCATAAATATAGACTAACCACATTTGACATTTTTTGTAAAAGGATGTGTTTAATATATACACAGGTCAACAAATTTTTTAGAGTTGCTAAATACATTGAGCAAACCTGCTCTCTTGGGAATTTAATAATACGTCTACCGTATTTAAAACTTTGTATTTATTAACATTAAAAAATTTTGATAAAATGTTAAAAAAACAATGTTAAAAAGATTCGAAAACATATAAACTTATATTTATATCAGCTAAAACTACTTTAAAAAAATATTTTTATTAAACTGTAATATATCGCTTCCTCCTAAGGTTTAACTAAATGAACAAACTACGATTGACGCAATGGCTCTTTTTTATGCCACATATTTTTTGGCCCTTCTTTTTTTTGCAATAATTGGTAAATGTTATTTTTGAAGTTTAAACAAGCCCGTATGAAAATATATTAAAGAATTTTTTAAATTATCAATGAGTTATACTCTCAATGTTTTTTAAAAATATGTTTAAGCAATATATCATGACAGATAAGCTTGAATATTTATGTTTAGACATTTCCTTACAATTTTATATTATTAAGTTGAGCCATGTAGAAAATTTAATTTTAGTTTAGACGTCATGTTAACTAACACATTTAGGGCCAAAAAACCCAAAAATTTTTTTTAGTTGTTACAGAAAATTATAAGTTTGGCTAAATTGAACAAAAAACTCATAATAGATAAAATATAAGAGCCTCTCTTTCTAGCGTAGAAATGACGTTTCCGCAGTTTTTTATAAAGCCATCTATATAAAGAGAATCGAGCGTGGGCACATTCTAGGTATTAATTATCCCAACCGAAACTTTAATTTGTGGCGATGTGTTTCAATATTTTTTTTCAGAAAGTGTAAATATATTAATGCAATAATCAATTTATTTGTTATTTAATCATTCTTACTTTTAAATAATTAAATAGTAAAATATTTAGAGACAGCTCTAGTTCTTTCAGAATCGCTTCGGTACAATTTTAACTGGTATTGTCCCCGTGAACTCAAGCGATTTTTTTCGATGTCCACATTCAATTTAGTTTTTGGATCGATTTGCATCTACAAAAAAATATGTTTGACAAAAATTATATGTTCCAAAACTTAAAAGATCTGAAATTTAATTTTTTAACATTGTAAATTGGAAAATACAAGTGCTGTTTGTGTCTATGATCCAAGGAAATCTACAAGTTATAATATATAAGGGCTCACGCTAAAAATTTTGGCATCTTGGTTGGGTTTGAGATAATAGAGTGTTAGCGTCAGTTGGGAATCCGTTGACTGCCAGCCAGAGGCACGCACATAATTAGCATTTTCCGAGACCTCAAGAGTGGGTGTGCCTTCAATTTTTTCTAATTTTTGTTGGAAGAGAATGAGGATGAAAGCAAATCATTATCCATTTTATAATAATTCTATTAGTTTTTAAGAATTCTCTTTATCAGATTCTTTAAAATAATGCTTTCAACATTGATATAGGAATTAAGGGGACTTATGTAATCTTTCATGGCAAAAACTGGCTTAGTTAAATTTGTATTTCAAATTTTTTGCACGACTCTAAATGCGGCAATTTATTTAGAATAACATTTTTTATATTTTAATAAATAAATCAAAAGGCTGTAAAGAGCCATTTTATTTACACAGATCAACAAATATCAAGCAGAAAAGTGAGTTTTATGAAAACATAAAAAAAAAATTTTCCATAATGGATATATATATATACATTTTTGTTAAAATCCTCCGGCTTTCCTTACATCCGTCCATATCGAAAAAATGGCCTATTTTGACCAAATTGACAGATCAAGAATACCCTAAAAGACAAAATTTAAGAATCTTTTCCTTGTAACTTATATTTATCATCTCAAATAATAAAAAATAAAATTTTTTAGTCTATCAAGCTTTTACATCAGCATTTAGATAATACAAAACATTTCGCGTCCAAACTTAAATACGAGACTACATATTATCGGTTTTTAATAAAAGTTTTATTTGAAGTTTGAATTTAACAGTTTAGCTGTCGTAAATATTCAAAAAAAAATTTAATTTATTTTTGTTTTTAAATTTGAATTTTTTTTTGTTTTTTTTTTTGGCATTTTTTATAAAATTTACAATGTTTATAGCTAACTAACTAATTTTGATTAGAAAAAAGAGTAAACGAATTTGAAAATTCCTAGGATGGCAGGTTTGATCTCCGTAGTTAGCTCATAACTCTCAAAATTTGTTGACCCGTGTTATATATAGATTTTAATTGTTTCGGCGCGTTTAAAATTTATTCTTTAAAATTTTGTTTTTAATAAACGCATATTTACAAAAAGTTGACAGGGTTAATTATAAACAGAGATAATACAGGTCAACCAATATCAATGTCAGTAAAAAGAATTTTATGAAAACATAAAAGAATTTATCCCGATGATGGCCTAGCCTAATCTCATAAATTTTTTGTATTTCTTAGTTTCTTCCGCCTTTGGCTCCTAATCCGTCCATATCAAAAAATGGCCTTTTAAACAGTGCGACCTCGAGAATACCCTAAAAAAATTTAAGAATCTTTGTTTTATATAAAAATTGACTTATATTTATCATCCCAAATAATGAGAAATAAAATTTTTTAGTTTATCAAGCTCTTATATCAGCATTTAAATAATACAAAATATTCGCGTCCAAACTTAAATACGACACAATATATTATTGATTTTTAATAAAAATATTATTTAAAATTTGAATTTAACAGTTTAACTGTTGTGAATATGCAAAAAATATTTTAATTGATATTTGTTTTCTAATCTTTTTGTTTTTTTGACATTTTTTCTAAAATTTTCGATGTTTATAAATCTAACTAAGTTTGATTAGAAAAAACGGTATAAACGGATTTCGAAATCCCTAAGGCAGGTTTGATCTCCGTAGTTAGCTCATAATTCTCAAAAATTTGTAGACCTAAGTAATACTATAAATGAAATAAAAATTTACAAAAAAAATATTTTTTGTAAAAAATGTAACCTAATTTTGAACGTGCCATTGATAATTTGCCAAATTACGTTATTTAAAGATTGGATTTAAGGACACATCATATGTTTAAGTGTTTATCTTTTAGCATTATAAACTTGCATAATTTTATACGTATCTATATTAAAAATTAAAAATCATGTTACCAGAACATTACCATAAGATAACACAGGTCATCAAATATTAATGTCAGAAAAGTAAATTTTATGAAAACAAAAAAGAAAGCATAATGGCCTTATCTCATAAATATACTTCGTTTTTCTTAATTTCTCTCGCCTTTGGCTCCTTACATCCGTCCAATATCGAAAAAATGTCCTTTTTAACAGATAGCGACTTTAAGAATCCCCTAGTTAATAAAAAATTTGATGCTTACTAAATGGACGTATTTCATATGGTGTGTAATTCCGACCTTCTTTGGGTAGTTGTACACCTTGAATGATAAATAGTTTATTTAAATAATGTTTTTTCACCAAAATGGAAATAGGGGACAAGAGATATAGGCCAAGGGGGCATGATAATTGACTCTGGCCTTCGACTTACGCCTAAAGCGCTGTAATATTACGGAGAATGCGGGGTTATTTTAATGAATATTGGAGATACACACTTATCACTATTTACCCCAGAGGTTATGGACATTGCCGAACAGCAACTTCACTGCTCCCTAAAGAAAATGAAAAAGATTGGCTTTAGATATTGTGCTCACGGACGGGCATACCATACTATTATATAGTTATCCTGGCCACATTTAAAGACCTAAAAAGTCTAATAAATTGAAATTTTTTAGAACCTATTAAAATATTCAGCGAATTTGTTTGTATAAATGGTTTAAGCCGAACGTAAAAGGGAAACATTATAACTTTATATTGGAGTTTAAACAGGGCTGTGATGTTACGGCTCGCCAGACATATTTTACAATTTAGGCCCGGCCCATTTATAATTATAAGGCTCGTAAATTTTTATTACAAGCTAAAAAAATTTTGTTTTAAAATTATTAATTAAAAATAGAGTGTAGAAGTAATACCTATCTTCAAGATAATAAATATACTATTTTTAGTTTTAAAAACAGGCTTGGGGAATAAAATAGAACCAGCCCTTAAAGGGGATTTTTTAAGTGCTTCTCTATTAAAAAAGCTCACATTAAAAGGGCCAAAAAATAAATAAATATACGATTTTTCGCAAAATGGGCCTTTTTAAAAGCCTCATGTAACAAATAAGAAGCTTTTTATCTAAAGGGCTTCGTGTTTTTTGTTTTTATTGAGAAAATATAAAGTGTTTTAGCTTCAATCAAGCCTATATAAAGATATTCTTTAAATAATAATTGTTGTGTGATTTAGTTTAAACATTATTCTTTTTAACAGGCCATAGATATATTAACTGATATTTGATCCTTATTTAATGTAAAATCAGTGGAGGGAGGCGAAAAATTAAAAATACATACAATTCATGAATTTGGATTTGGAGGTGGATAGCATTTTGGCGTGGTTTCCCTGATAAGCGACATAAGTTATAATTAAGTAAGGTCCTTTATTGACAATGCCTTCTGTTATTAGGCCCTGATTAATGTTGAACAATAACAATTAAAGTGTAATAAATTATTTTATTTATATTAATCAAGGACCCGTCCAAGACTCATTGATGCCCTTGAGCCAAATGTTAGCGCCTAAAATATCAATATGTTAACTTAAAAAGTATTTATCAAAAATTGCTTGGCGCTCTTAAACATTGCTTGGGTTGCCCTTATATACAAACCGGCTCTGTTATTCAATGGGACATATAAATTTCAAATTACAAAAATAAGTCTCCAATTTTTTAAGCGTTTTAAAAACTACAAATGTTTTCAAATTCTAGTTCGGCTTATTCAAAACAATTTAGTTTCGGCCAAAAATATCAGGTGATTTTTGTTGACTATCAGTTTAATCAAGGTACTTTAAACATTTTTTTTATAACTGTTATTGGTGTTGATTTAGTTTAATTTCATTAATTATGTAAATAAAATTGAAACTACGTAGTGACAAAATAGAGTATTAATGTTTGAGTATACAAGCTCGGCCAGCCGCCCATCCCCAATTAGTCGGTACAGAACTCAATTTAATATAATAATCGACATACTTTTGATCTATAATAACCTATTTAGGTCCTAACATTACTCGTATAACTATCTTTTATTTATCAAAATTTATTGTTAAAACTATTTTTTTTTGAACCCTGTAATATTGTTTGTACAGCAAAACGTTAGAAAATACGCAATTTTGAATATCGCTCAAAAACAGAAAAATAAGCAATTTCATTTATATGTTAACTAAAAAAATCTTCTTTAATAAACAAGATTCACCCTCAATTTTGTGGCCTCAAGTGAAAGAATACTAAAAGAAATATACGTCTTCAAGTTGTATGGCATCGTTCCGAATTAGGTCTGATACTCTGCCTGTTTCAGGATCGACTTTGTAAATTTCGATAGCATATCTATCATATTTAGAGCAAGTTTTATTTACTAAAAAACATATTTTAATTCCCCTATATCTCAGATTAATTTAAATTAACCCATTTATAATAATTAAAAAAATTTATCTCCTAAATACATATTAAGATACAAAAGAGAAAAAAACTATCATAACGCTTTACAAATAGTAGTTGGGCCTTATTAGCCTGGTGCAGGTCTAAAAATTAGTTTTCCCCTTGGCCGGGCGAAAACTTTAGATATGGGTTGGCCGAGCCTAGGAAGTTAAAAAAATGTTTTATTAAATTTAAATGATTTTTTTTATTTCATATATGATTTATTTTGGCAATACATATCTTATTTCGCATTCTTTTTTTCTCATTTTTACCATAAGTTTACATTATTCCTTCAAATTCGTCATTTTTTTTGTTATAGGACCGAAAAAACTATAATTAGCTAAACTGATATAAAAATTAAAATTTGCTAAATTTTGGGTTGGGCCAAACTTATTTTAGGGCACGTGCAAAGTGAGTTTTTATTTTCTTAGAATTTCAAAATTTTTGAAAATTTTAAAAATTTTATTTTTTTTTAAATTTTTTCAAAAATTTTTTATTTCAGAAAAAGCATTTTATGTGCATAAACCAAATTTGGCAACTTTTTTAAAATTTGCGTTTTATTTCGAAATTAAATTTTTTAAAATTTTGAAAATTTTACGAAAATAAAAACTCACTTTGCACCCTTACAGAAAGGCAGGGCTTTAGCCAGTTAAAATCACTAACTTTAGAATATGTATCTTTAACAGCCCCTTTTTCAAGTAATCTATTTTGTTCCAAACAATTTGGGTGTGACCATTTCATAATTATAATTGTTTGACATACATAATAAAAAAAATTCTAATCACATGCTCTTCTGCATTATAAAATAAAATCTGGGAATAATAATTCTTTAATGGGTAAAATTTTAATGCCGACTCTATCCTCTTCCTATTTGCAGTCCTGGCGAACTCCAATTAAATATTTAAAGTGTTTTCACCATCCAACGTCCCCGTCTCAACTCATATAACCCCACAAATTCTTTAAATTAGTTTACTAGAAATTAAAACTATACAATAAGTATAAACAAATTACACCTATTGGTTGTAAGGTTAAAATAGAATTCGGCTCAAGCCCATAAAATATTTTTTAAACCGAGAAAGTACTATTTTTTTACAAGAAAAAAGTATTTGTGGACAAATTCATTATCAAAAGGTAAGGTTATTGGTTATTAATTTTAGAGGGGTTTAGAATAGAAGTAGCTGCCAACCATATTCTAACTTTTAAAAACAAAAAAAAACTCTAATAAAGATATCAGCCAAGCCTAATTTAAGGTTTTTTGCTATTGAAATATGGTTCCGACTGTTTGTAATAGTTAGAAATATCTTATGTGAGCTCTTACTTGACCCCCTAGTGCTAACGCACTTTATAGCCTACCTGACAAGATATAAGTGCAGAGCCAAAAAATTGCGTGTTTTAATATTTGGCTATAGATCTATTATTTTAAATTTAGTTTACACCTTGCCGAACAATCGTAAAATTTTTGTTATGTTAAACAATTATTTTTTTTTACATTTAAGGAGCCAGGTGTTCAAAACCCACCGCTTTTCAACATTATAAACTATGACTGAGCCCTCAATATTAGAAACAGACATCATTTGTTTAAAAGGTTATCAGCATTAAAAATTAAAAATAATAAATTTGCCGGGCGAACGATCTAATGAACATTATTCATGTTAACTAATAACTTCGGTATAATAATCTCCTAAATTTAAACACAATACTAGAAAAAAACCTGGATATAATTCTATCAGTATCGGGCTTTTGAATTTTAACGCTGTAGACACAGCCATCTAAGGCCACGAGGTCACTCACGGGAGGCCCAACAGTTATTTCGGGTATGCCATCCTTCGAAATTGTGGTAATCTCTTTATACGAAATGTATACAAATAAAATAGCTCTATGAATAAAAAGTCACTTGTCAACTAGCATTAGTTTGGCATGCAACCTAAATTTGGGTTAACTTAAATTAAAACTAAATTACATTATTTTACCTACTAGAAAATATTTTGAAACACAATAAATAACCTAATTAATCAAATTAAGGTTACTATTATTCGAATTTTTGACTGTTATTACGTTTTTGTCAAATTTTAAATATAAACATTAAATATATAATTAAGAACTCTAAAAAGGCTAATGAAATGTAAAATTTGTAAAAAAATATTTGTGTTCCATCCCGGTTAAAATTTGTTTAAAGTTTGGACGCTACAAATTTTGTGCATCAAAATATGAATCGAAATTGTTATACTTAAGAACTCCTATATGTAAAGATCGAAAATTATTGTATTTTTTTCTCTTATTGAGCCAAGAAAATTATTTGAAATAAGGACGTAGTAAAGTCTCAAACTAAGAATAAATTTTTGTAAAACTAGGTTGTATACTTATTTATAAAATTTAAAATCTAATATCAACAACCAATAGCTTCTAAAAACAATGGGTTTCACTTTAATTAATTATTACGCCCTAACATATTAACCTAAAAATCAAAAGATATTTGCAACTTTTCCTTAATTAATACTAAATTATTTATACTTGCTTCCTTAAAGGTCCAGATAGTCAAGAAGGTTAAAATCAGCAATGCCACTGCTTTCATTATATATTTTTCAAGTATAAATTTTTGACAAAGTTTTTTAAAAAAATTAAATATTAAAAGTTAGCCGACCTTATAAGCAAATTGCTCAACCACGTCAAATGGTTAGTGGTTGCATCATTTGTGGTCTCTTTTACGTGACTTTTACCACATGGCTAATGCTATGTTGAACAATCTTCTACATAACGATGTTTGTCAAAAAACCTTTCAAATGCGTAGCCTTCAATTTTACTGATTGGCCCGAAAAAACTGCGTCAAAAACTAGCCTCGAAAATATTTACCTCAAAATGTTTAACACATTTAAAACACTGTAGTATACCTTAACTTCAAATAAAATGTTTGGTATATATCTCAGGGACGTATGACGAAAATTTGCCTAAGCGGCCAAACCCAAACACCCATCCATACCTGAGTTGCCCTCAATTTCATATTTACAAAAGTAAATAAAAAACTAAAGAGTTCAATTCCAACAAATCCTATGTAGGGGAGACCGGGGCGAAATGGTTGGTGGGGTGAAATGATTAATGGATATATCTCTGCCAAAAATTATTCAATATATATAAATTTTATATAAGTTGATCTTTAAACAAGCTATCGATTCATTATATTTTTTACATATACATCCATTTGAAAAAATTTAGAAAATCACAATTAAAGAAAAAATGCTATTTCAAATTTATGTTTTAAGCAACAATAATTTTGCTTTATTTTTTATAAAATGTTACCTCGAAAATATTATTAAATTAAAAGATTTAAAAAACACTTCGTAGTAATAATATAATACATTTTTAACTTAAAACTTAATATAATTTGAACATTATTGATTTTGCAAACACTACTCAATGCGGGGCGAAATGAATATATTCATTTCGCCCCAAATCATTCATGCGTAATTATAAAAGAAAAAGTTTGAAGACATATGAAGATATTCTCAAAAAAGCCCATAGCCTCAAAAAAACAATTCAAATCCATTTACCAAACAGCTAAAGAGTTTAAGATTCCGTATTCTACACTTTTTCGACGTTCTCAACATAATTTGAAAGGAAAAACTATCTTTAGTCTCACAGAGGAGGAAATAGTTGTTCAACATGTTGTATTTGCCTCTAAATGTTATTTAGGCCTATCTCCTAAAGAAGTAAATAATTTTTATAATAAATTAGATTGGAAAACTAGCATATGAATATGCTGTCATATTCAACAAAAGAACTACCAGTTGGATTGAACAAAAATTAGCTGGACCTGATTGGTTCAGCAATTTTATAAAAAGAAACCCTATCATTTCTGTAAGAAGCCCTAAATGTACCAGTCTAACCAGGATATCTGGTTTCAAAAAAGAAGCAGTCAATGGTTTTTACCAGAACCTAAGAGATCTAATGGAAAAATATCATTTTGAACCTCACATAATGTTCAATTTAGATGAAACTGGTTTATTAACAGTTCCTTCACCAAATTTTTAACTAATGGTCCTTATGGGAGTGATGGTTGTGGCAATTCAGGATGGATAAAAGAAGAAGAGTTTGTGGGGTATTTAAAACATTTTGTAAAATATGTTAAATGCTCAACTTAGGATCCAGTAAATTGATTAATTATATTTTAAATAAAGGCACTTATAATTATGGATAACCATGTATCTCCCATAAAAGCAGTGAACTTTTTTAAAGATAATGGGATTAAAGTGGTCACACTACCACCCCATTGTATAGACTTCAACCCCTTTGTTAAGATTTTTGGGCCACTGGTAATTATGATAATTATTAATAAAATGATCTAAATCTATATTTATTTTTCAATATATAAGGTTTATAAATTAAAGCTGTAAATTTAATAAATTTTACACACTTTCATTTTGCCCCATGGGTGTTTCATACCCCGTATATGGGGCGAAATGGTTAATACTTGTGGGTTTATACATTGTTCAATATCTTTTTACAGTACATTTTTTTGGTTAAACAAATTATTTTATAAAATATAATGAATTATCTATAAAATGAGCCATTGATTTTTTCTTTTGAATTAAAAATATGTAAGCAGCAACGATTTTGCAAAAATATGTTCATTTCGCCCCGGTCTCCCCTACATTTAAAAATCTAACCTTTAATTACTTACAGTTAACTACTCGGTAAAGTTTTACCATTACCAGCTAAAAATATGGAATGCCGGCATATAATTTGTGCACCAGGAAGAATCACATATATTTTAAGCTTTCGGTCGGGATAATTGAGAACCTATACGATTTTGCAATAAAGACTTGTGCCCTATCTTATAATTTGTTTGCAACTTTACACCCTTCCATATTTTTTTAAATTAACAGCTTTTCTTTATTTAATGGTTGAAAATGGGGAAAAGCCAAAAATCTATATTTTTTTAAATAATTTTGAGTGTTTTCTTAAAATGTACAGATTCAAATTAAATTTGTTTTTGATGGTTTAAGTGAAATCTTTTGTTTTGTTAATTTTAAAAGCTTTTTTTTATTGATTCCTGTCAATACTAGATAGGGAAAATTAAAAATACAAATTGCATCATAAACCTGGAATCTCATGCACATATTGATAGCTCAAATACCCCTAAAATAAGAAAATTTTTACATAATACCTAAAAATTGACATTGATTCACAGGTCAACACAATGGCACAAACGTGAATTTTATGAAAACATAAAAGAATATATCCCCATGATGGCCTATCTCATTTATTTCGTTTTTCTTACTTTCTTCCGGCTTCGGCTCCTTACACATCCGTTCATATCGAAAAAATGGCCTTTTTGAACAAATTGACAGAACGAGAATACCCTAAAAAGAAAAAATTTAAGAATTTTTTTTTCATATAAAAACCTCTTGTAACTTATATTTATCATATCAAATAATAAGAAATAAAATTTTTTAGTCTATCAATCTCTAACATTAGCATTTAGATAATACAAAATATATCGCGTCCAAACTTAAAAACGACACGATAAATTACACTGGACAACAAAATTTGGAAGACCTCAAGCATCATTTATGACAACCATTGATCTTGATCAAGTTTTTGGTGTTGATTACAAATATGAAGTCAGATTTTTTTTTAAAATTTGAGGAATCATTAAGGACTTTTATAAATAATGTTAAAATATGGTTTTAAGAAAATTATATTATTAATATATTATATGCAATAAATTTTTATATTAATGATACAATTATGTAATGAATTTATATAATAAAAATATTTAACTAGTATTTTAATTTGAGGGGAAGGGAGATTTTAAAATTAAATATTTAAAAATATTTTAAATGTAATTTAATTTTATATTTAATTGGTATTTTAGTTTGGGGGGGGGGGGGATATGCACTAAAAATTTTCAATTTGGGTGGGGATATGGCATGCTTGGGGAGGGTTTCATCCCCAACCCCCCCCCCCCCCCCCCCCCTCCTACGCCAATGACTATTGTAACTAATTACCTAATTTTTAATTGCAATTGCTTTTGTAACTTACTTACCCATGATAATTATGAACATATTTTCTCAAATTATAGCGTTTAAGTATCAATTAAGTAAATATAATGTCAATTTTGATCTGACTTCTCGAAAATCCTATAAAATAAGTGTTGACGGCATTAGGGAACATGACGCTCGTAATTTTGAAGCATTCCTTATACAGTGGCAGCTCGCTGTCCACATTGAATAGGTTCAAATATAAGTTATCTATAATGGGTCGTTAAAGTTCGTTAAAGTACGCTGGCAACATATCACTGTAATAATCAATTACGCTGAACATGGAATAATCGTTGAGAGTCCTATATTTAAAACATTTTATTTTGATATATACATTTATATTCTATTAACATATATTATAAATGAATTATAAATTAAATAAGTTTTGTAAAGTTTCGTTCATGTTTTCTATGCATGCAACTACCAAAGTCTTCTGTTTTTATCTGCCTCTATAAGAATTTTGGTTTAAATACAAATTTGTGAGGATACAATTATTGTTATTGGCTAAACTCATGAAAATTGTTTATTATTTCAAATAATATATAAACCCCCTTAACATAAGAGGAGGCAGTTACATTGTTAACCCAAATCGAAGCAATTCCTAAGTCTCGGCCCACTCTGATATCAAATGACTCTAACGATTTAATAATGCTGACATCGAGTCATTTTTTGATTGGACGTTCAATAACATCCGCACTGGAGCCAAATCTGACATAACCAATTTCTCACTTGAAGCGGTCGTAGCATATCGAAATGATGCATAACAACTTTTAGTCTCGATGGTCGCACGAAAATTTAACGCATCTATAACGTCGAAACAATTGGAAAGGGGCATCGACCAATTCAAAACTTGGTCAACATGTACTAGTTGTCATAGACAATTTACTTTCTTTAATGTGGAAAAGCGGTCGAGTTATTAACTTACACCCAGGCAAGGATTCGAGAATGCGACAATAACCTGCGCAATTATGTCCCTTCCCAATTACAGCTGAACGTGATTTATTGGAAGATTAATTCTTCCAATCCCGGAGAATATGTTTATGAAACAAGCATTTATTTAAAAACCTATTTTTTTATAGAATGTTCTATTCTATTTTTTACGGAGTTCTATTATTATATTATTATTATTACTTTGTTAAATAAATTTATTATTTTTATCATTTTTTATAATTTTCCCCTCCATCATTATTATGAAGAAAAAATGAATATCTTTCGAATATATTATAAAGAACAAAAAACTTTTGGGGGCTCTTTTTAAGAGCCACTTTTTAAGGGTTTTCTTTTGCCCCTTTTTTTAGCAAGGGCTTTTTTTGAAATCTTATTTTGGCCCTTTATTTATAGCTCCCTTTCTTTTTATATGTTTTTGGGAAAAAAATGAGCCAAAGTTTTTTGGCTCATTGTTTTCCCAGCACTGTTCACAAAATTTAAAAATAACTAAAAAAATTAACTTCAAAAATTTATTTTTTAAGTTTTAAAATCCAACTTTAAATTACTTTATATGTCTTCAATTAGGTTTTACCATCACCAGTTAAAAATTTGGAATGCCGGCATATAATACAGGTCAACAAATATTAATGTCACAAAAAATAAGTTTTGTGAAAACTTAAAATATGCATCCCCATTAGCCTTATCTCATATATATTTTCCGTTTTTCTTCTTGCCCCTTCGGCTCTTTAGATTCGTTTATATCAAAAAATGGCTTTTTTGACCAAATTGACAGATCTTAATTTACCCTAAGAAGAACAAATTTAAATTTTTTTTTATATAAAATCGCTTTATTATTTCAAATAATAAAAATAAATTTTTTATATTTCAAGCACATCAGCTAGATAATGCAGAATATTTCGCGTTTAACTTAAATACGACAAGATATATCGGTTTTTAATAAAATATTATTTGAAGTTTGAATATAACAGTTTAACTGGTGAGTGTGCAAAAAAAATCAATTTATCTTTGCTTTTGAATCCTTTTTTGTTTATTTTTTTTTTTACCTTTTTTTTTTAATTTTTAACGTTTATAGCTAATAACATTAGAAAAAACGGAAAACTGATTTATAATCTTCAAACAGATATGATCTCTGAATTTAGCTCATATCTCTATAAAATTTGATGACCTGTGTAATATAATAATAAAAAATGAATTCCTGATTGAGATATTGACTATAGTTTTTGATTTCGTAATTGTAATCATCACCAAAAACTTGACCAAAACCAATGGCATAAGACTTATCCGGTATAAATATAAACCCGCCTAGCATAGATATTTTGGTTAGGAGGAAATTTTTTTATTACAGTCAATGCTTGTTATATAATTTCTAAGCTTTTTTTTCAGAAAATATTACAGTTATCAATTGCTTTTATTTAAATTTATTGGTTTATGTAATAGCTTATATAATTTTAACGATAATCAACAAAAAAACTTTTTATTTATGACACAAGTCATAAGGACGCAAAGTAAATCATATTTATTGCCACAATTAAGCTTTAACAATTGTTACTCGAAGATTATTTGGATGCTGCAAATATTTATTTAGTTAAAATTATTATAAGATTATGTGTTTAATCATGTTTAATAACCATCACCCAAACACAGGTCTGCAAAATTTATTAACCTATAAATTTCACATTATTTTTTCACCATTCGTTATTTTTCCTCTTCTTGTCAAATATACTCCTATTATCTGACACATAAAATATATACTAAAAATAGCAAAAAATTACTTTTTGCTATCTTCCCTAAGAAACTAATTTTTTTTTCACTAATAAAATAATTTTAGCTCACACATTTTGATCATGGTATAGTCTTTTCTAAGCGGGTAAAAAACGAACAATTTGATGCTTTGCTAAACTTTATTTAAAAGTCCAATGTAAACAAAAAAAATTTAGGAAGTTAGTTTAGTTATTTGGTACTACAAAACGATAAATGACAGATGAATTTCCATTTTTTTTAAAACTAAGCAAATATTTAAATAATTTTTTAAATGCTATTAATAATTACCCAAAATTTAATAAAAAACATCTTTTTTATAAATAATAAGTTAGGCATTATGTAGGACTGTTAATTTTGGGTAACCTTTTATTTAAAATAATATTGTAAGTTTTTATTTTAATGACGCAAGTAAATTTTTTCAACGTTTACAGGTTAAAAAAAGTTTTTTAATAAAAAATGGAAAGATTAAAATTAAAACTTATTAATATAAGACACTTAGCTAATTAATAATCTTTGTAGACCGGTGTTATATAACTCGCGCGAATGGAAACTGTTATGTAAAATAAAGTTATAGAAAAAAAAATTTTTTTATGCCCTCTTTATAAAACATGTAAATAATTTAAATTTGTTTGATAGGCTAATTTTAAATTAAAATATTTTTTTTATTCGCACTCGGGGATTATATTATTGTAATAAAAATATTAATATAAATGGTTTATGTAAAGGTAAAAATTAGTTGATTTAGCTTGATAGAAATTGGCGGCGTTAATCTATATACAAAAATATATTATCATTATCATGTAGCAATTTTTTTTTTACTAATTTCCCGTTTTTGACGAGGCAATACGAAACGAAAACAATTTGATTAGTCAACCAATCACAAATTAACTTAGTTATTATAATCAACCTAACTCTAAATTAGCCTAACGTTACCGATATGCTAACCAAAACCCACCTAATTATATCCTAAATTTTACCTCAGCCAAATGTTAAAACCCTAATCTAACTTTGACCTAACCTAATCCTAAACTAAAATGTTGTGATACTTTTTTGCAAATTTTCGTTTCATACAAAATTGGGTTCTCCATAATTTTCTCTAGCCCTCCTAAATGGGATAGTCTGCCAGGACCAATTTTAATTACGCAAAACTCCTCTTGGGGCAGCGGTAACCAAACTTTTTTAACCTAGGCGCTGAAAAAATATAAACTACGAAATTTTTTTGGGGACTTTTCTATCTATCAACTTTCTTCACTTAAGCGTTAAGTACAAACTAAAAGCCTCTTAAGGTGTTCATGATATACAAATACCCAATATTAAATGCTGATAATTATTAAGATCTATTTTTTGTTTAACCTGTATAACCAACCATTTTTATTTAGGCTGTATGCAGCAGTTAAAATGTTTTTTCTCCCATTAGGATTGGATTATAAAGATTTTTTTCCACAATGTTACATATGGGCTTTCCGATCTAATTATAGGGTTAGAACAAGCCTAACCCTTAGAGCTTATGTATTTTGTAATATATAAGGTATTCTTTATAATGTATTAGGCTCTTTATCAGAACTAAATAATCGAACAAAGATTAAATACTATATGATGAATCGCATAATCAATATAACATGTCCTATCTTAACACACAGATAGAAAATTTTATAAAGTATGTACAGGGGCTTACCCAGAATTTTTTCAAATGATGAGGAGTGGCAAAAAAATATTTTGGGTTGAAAGATGCAAAATAAACCAGCCTATAATTTATTTTTATCTTGTATTTGAAATAATTTACTAAATAAATCAACAAAATTTTTTTGATCTTACTTAAAATTCGGTCAATTAAAAGTAGGATATAGAATATATTCAAAATTAACTTAACTTGAAATAAATCAAATTTTTACAAAAATATTAAATTAGTTTTATTCAAAAAAACTTTAATGTGGAAAATCATTTACATTATAAAACATACAAAAACAAGATTAAAATAATAATTTTTTATTTTATTATGATTTAAATATAATAAATAGTTATTTTGGTAACTAGTGGTTATCTTCTTCGGTTCAAAAATAAAAAATAATAAATAAATAAATATGTAAAATATTAAATCTCTACATTTGCAAGATATAATTTGAAAACAAGTTTTGGAAATTTTTTTCATTATTTATTTTTAGTTAGAAAAAAGTAGATATATTTTGACCAAAAAATGTTCGATCAATAAAATTTAAATAAACCATTTTAGAAGTGATCAGTAAAATCAAATATCCAATTAATAAACAAATAACCATTTGGAATAAACATTAATACGCGAAGTTTTTTTAAAATTTTTCGGCAGATGGACTTAGATCAAGTTTAAACAATATTCCGCCGACATGCGTCTTGGACTTTGCTTTTACGTTTGTTTGCTGGCGAAAGATTTAGACGTTAAGGTCAAGTCCAGACAAAATTTAGCCGGCGGAATGAGGCCCTTGGACGGTGACATTTACATATAAACAAAAAACGAGGCGTTTGGCGAGTTATGTTAGACATATACCCAAAGTTCGCTGAATTTAGCTCAAATAAAACAAACTGGGCTACCGTTTTTTGTATCGATAATACTGTGCAACAAAAAACATAGGCAAAGCAAATGAGAATTGTTTATGGGGCAAAATATCCTAATAAATTAAATTCGTTAACGGTTTATTCAACCACATTAATTTTTAATTATTTGCTCAAGAACGAAATTTTTGCATGGTAAAAATGCAATTTTAAAATTGTAAAAGCAAACTGTTTAAAAATGCTGTTAGACTTACAAAATTTAATTGCAATATATGATACCTTACAAATGTGTTTTTAACAGATTTTATAATGCTTTTATGCACTTTTTTTTGCATTTATGAGATTATGTTTCACCATTTAAAATTCAAATAAAAATACAATTTAAAATCACTTGGTTATATTTAAATATAAGCATTTAAATCAGCACACAATTAATTGTATAAAAAAATCGAATCGCCTTTGATAAAATATTAAATCAATATTACTACCTAAAACTCTATTTTTTGCTTCAAAATAATTTATCAAATTCGATTTATAGTTTATTTGGTGGCAATATGTATTTCAAAAAATCGAATTTAAAAAAGTATTTAGAGTCAATCTTAAAAGTTGTGATTAACATCTTGCCATTTCATCAGAATAGAAAGTGGGCGGAAAATTAATTGGTGTTTAAAAAAATAATCAAATGCATCTAACCTCGTTTAGGTGGGTAGAATTTTATAATAGAAATGTTTGAAATTGTCACAAAAAATTTAGCGAAGGTCCAAAAAAAACACATTTAATTTTTAATTTAATCTGACTAAACCCCAAAAATGGCTAAGTTAGCACTTTTTCACAACATTGACTTAAGATTCAAAATAGATTTCTACAAGTAAAACAATAACTATACAAAAAATCAGCATTTAATTGTACCCTTGAAAATATAATTTTTTTCTTGCCCAAAAAATTGATTTGGATTTTTGTTGCACAATGTAAATTGCATGCTAAAATCTTTGGCAAAAAGCAGACTGCCATTTTTACTGAAAAGCACTGAAACCTAATGAATCGTCATAAATTTTTAGTGTAGTTGCGAGAAATTTACAATCTAAAAAAACAAAAACTTTATTCTTATGGAAAACTCATGACAATTAACATAGGCCCACAAATGTCAATAAAAAGAAGTTTTTAATTTTAAAATAAAATGAATCCTAGATGGCCTTATCCCAGATATTTCCGTTTACCTAAGTTTCGCCTTCGGCTATTTTGCTACATTGAAAAAATGGCACTTTGACTAAAATGACAGATTTTGCGTCCTGAAGAAAACCCTAAGGTGAAACAATTCATGAAATTTTTTATATTAAAATTATTTGGAACATATATATATTTTTTCTTAAGGCCCGTGCAAATTGAGTTTTTATTTTCGTAAAATTTTGCAAATTCTGAAAATTTTGAAAATTTATTTTTTATTAAATTTTTTTTAAAAAATTTTTATTTCAGAAATTGCATTTTATGTGCATATATTAAATTTGGCAATTTTATAAAAATTTGCGTTTTATTACAAAATAAAATTTTTTAAAATTTTGAAAATTTTACGAAAATAAAAACTCACTTTGAACGTGCCCTTATATAGATATCTTTACGTATATCAAGCTCTTTGATCAACAATAATACCGAATATTTGGCATTACAACCTAAATAGGATACGATATATAATCGGTTTTTAATAATATTATTTGAAGTTTTATTTAACATTTTAGCTGTTAGATATATAAAATGTTTAATTTGTGTTTTTTTTAAATCTTTTTTGTTTTTTTTGAATTCAAAAAGCTGATTTACAAAGTTTGATTAAAAACGGTAAACGGATTTGAAAATTCTTAAATGGCAGGTTTGGTCTCTAACTAGCTCATAACTTGCAAATATATGTTGATACATAACATATATATTTTTGACATGTTACAAAGAAATAAGATTTTTTTAAAAAAATATATAATCCCATTTTTTGCCTTTAGTCTAATTATAAAAATAATAAATATATTTTGAATTTTTATAAATTTATAAACCTTAAATTATTTTAAAATTTAAATCTTTTTTAATGAAGATATTTATGATGAAACATAAGTGAACGATTTTTTTTATGTTCACTATCACTAATTATTTAAAACCCGATAAATAAATAAAAACAATTTTTAGGCCCATAAAAATGTTTGAATATTTTTAAAATTCAAGCGCCCATAGTTTCGCGACCATGTTTCGAAGACTTATGTTTTATGCCCATGCAAAATGTGGTGTTTAAATTTCCTGAGTGACCATTTGTCCAAATATTATCAAGACAAAAGCTAATTAAACTGATCATGCAAACAGATTGTGGCATACTAACTATTTTGTGTTAAAACCCTTACTAGTGTTACATAAACAAAAACAAGAGGAGTTAAAGGCTGGGATTGAAATTAAGAAAGGGCAATAAAAAACAGCTACTATATTTTTTTTCTTAAAATTGAAATGGTGAATGTTTTAATTTTTTGATTATTTTGCAAATTTATATATTTGCAATGACTTCAAATTATAAATTGATAACTTGAAAATACAATACCTGTGACTTCAAGTCTTACCGTCGATATTGCAGTATCGGCATATTTCATTAATAATCGATAATTATTTAGATTACGGTTGTATATGCCCGTGTATGAATACTAGGTAAATGTAAATGTAAATTCAATTAAATAGTTAACTTATATGCAAAATTTATATATGAGTCTACGCAGATTTATTAATAGAAACAAAATTAATTGTGTTTAAAATCCAATGTTCATTCCTATTTTTAACAAAATTTCATTTACATGCGGCTAGAGCAAGTTTTTTGTCGCGTATCAGAGTTTTAGTTTTTTGAAATTATCACGTTTTTTACATTTCCATTGTTGTGGGGTATGTATCAATGGCCTGACACAATGTTTTTAAAATAAATCATTATGATTTTTATAAATATGAATAAATTATTTTTTTTAATTGTCTTATAACCTGACTTTAAAACAAAATTTCAACAATGCTTCATGAAAGAAATTTATCTATCGTTGCCGTGTAAATTTTTGCTAAGTAGTCTATTATTATTTAATTAAATATTAAAATTTTACTTTGTTGTCTAGTTTTTTTTTAATATAAATTTTTTAGCGAACGTTTAAATTAATATAGCCGTCGGTACTAGATAAAAGCTATTCAACAATTATTTTATAATATTTTTTTATCAAAACCATTTTTTTAACATTTTTTACTCTAAAAACAAAAAGCCTAGAAAAACATTTTTTTCGAAAAATAACCGCCCGCGTAATATCCACCTATTAATTGCGACATTTGGTGCAAAACTAAAACGTGTGGGCACATTTGTATTTAATTAATTTTTAAAAAAAGTTCTATAATTATATAAACAGATAATATTTTACAAGAAAATACAAAACAATTTATAGGGGCGCAAATAGGCCATTGGCCGAGACAGGATAATACTGCTTTAACACAGTTTTATATCTTAAATATAAATTCAAAGCTAGACACATTATAAACCATTAGAAACTCATTTAAGTCAAATCTAAAAAAAAATTTTTTGGTATGAAACGCAAAAACTCGGAAAAAATATGATATGAAACGCAACTCTGAAAAAACGGGTACTCGGTCCATAATAATGCATTAAAAACTCATATAAGTCAAATTAAAAAAAAAACTTATTGGTAAGAAACGTAAAAACTCGAAAAAAATTTGATATGAAACGCAACTATGAAAAAACGGCTACTCGGTCTATAATAATGCATTAGGAACTCATTTAATTCAAATCTAAACAAAAATTTTTTGTATGAAACGCAAAATCTCAAAACGCAAACGCGGAAAAAAATTATTAATTTACAAATTATAAACCATTAGGAACTCATTTAAGTCGACGACCCGAAAAAAAATTTTTGTAAACGCAAAATCTTAAAACGCAAAAAATACCCATTATAAACCATTAGGAATTCATTTAAGTCAAAAACCCAAAAAAAAATTTTTTTGGTGTGAAACGCAATATCTTAAAACGCAAAAACGCGGAAAAAATTATAAATTTACATATATAAACCATTATTAACTCATTTAAGTCGAAAACCCGAAAACAAAATTTTGGGTATGAAACGCAAAAATCCGTAATAAAAAGGGTTTTTAACTTAAAGTTTAACGTTAAATTAAGGTTTTTGTTTCACACCACGATTGTGTATTGTGCTTTTAATTTAATGCATTAAGCCTATGCTAAATTAATTATATTTAATAATTTAACTATGGTAGAGAGGCATTTTTTTATAACTTGCCAAATCAGATTTGTCACAGTATGTATGATGAGGTAATTTTAGAAATTAGACCTGCCATTTTAGCAACTTTTAACGTGTCATTTAAATTATTTAAAATAATATTTCTGTATTTAAAACAGCTGTTAAAATGTTAAAAAACTTAAAATCCGATGATGTATTGTGTTTTAATTAGGGTCGCTAATCTGTATAACCTAATTGTTAAAGGCTGCGGCTAAATCTTCTTTTAAAATTGTAAAGAAAAATATTTATATAATAAAAAAAATATTAGCGGCTAATACAAAAAAATGAGAAAATAGGTTTTTTGGTCGTTTTAGGATTATGCCTAACAAAATATTTTTCTAATAAAAAACACACAAGCCGCCTCAATGTTATTCAAGTGCGTGCGATTTTTTTTCGTCAAAACTTTTTTTCCACTAGCCGCAGCCAAAGTAAGAGCTTGATATAATTAAATATTTTAATATTTAATAAAAATTTAAAAAAACACTTAACTTAATTTAAAAAAAATGTTAATTATTGTCGATGTAAACTTTTATAATATTTAACATTTTTATTTTATACCTTTTTAAAGGTTTAGCTTTTATGCCATTCTTTAAAAGATTGTAAGAAAACCACTATATACTCGTATTCATTTCTTAATTTCTATGTACATTTCATATTGAGGAAAATTATTTAATTGCAAATAGAGGACATGGGAAGGACAGAATGGTTTAAACTATACGTTTGTAAATTTTCATTAAAGTTTAAATATCTTAAATAGTTCAGGATTCAACTCTAAGGTGAAAATAAATTATAATAACCTACAGCTTTAGAAAATTAAGGTTTTTACAAACAATTTCAACAATGTTGTTCTGGATTTGTCATTGGTGAAAAAATTAATTCATGTTTTGAAATTATTTATGCAAATTTGAAATTTTGTAGTGATTATTTTTCAAAACCTTTAGTATTAGCATTCTGAGCATTTAAATCATTATTTAAACATTATAATCAGGTTTGAATTGTATATCACACGGGAGGCGTCAATAATGCTTTAAATAATAAAATTAATAAAAACCATAGACTTTTCACATTACTAATTATTGTAATCGACCCATTAAATAATCACGCTACTCTCGATGCCCATTTACAAGTTTATGTACATTTAATTGCATTTTAGGCTTCTGTATATTTAGTATTTTATATGTTTTAATATTAGAAAAATAAAAATAATATATCACAAGAGAAAAGCTATTTTAATTTAGTAAGATAACACTGGACAACAAAAAAAACAACATAAACGATTTTTCGAGGGTTTTGTAGAGAATTTTCTTGCGATAACAATCCCGGGTTTAGTTTTTTTTCCAATGCCTCCAATTTTTTTTTTACCGCGTCCAAAGTTCGAAAAAAAATTTACAAAATTTTTTTTAATTATCAATTTTTCAAAAAAACTATTGCCATATTCAGATTCCTTATAAAAACATATCTAAAAAAGGTTATTACCTAAAATTATTAGCGATTTTTAAGTTATTTAGGATCAAGAAACGGATTTTATGAAGAAAACCACTAATTTTATAAAAATAAAAAAATAAAAAAAAATTAAATATTATAAAAAAATCAAATCACCTTACGTTAAAAAACTTTTGTTATTACCCATATGTTTTATGATATAGAAGCCCAAAATACCCCAAAAATTGAAAAATCTCAACTTTGACACCGAATAACTAAAAATTTGAGGCATTGGCTAAAATTTTGATTTCATATTCGTAATCAGCGCCAAAAAAATTGACCAAAAATTATAGTTGCCATAAATGATGCTTAGGGTCGTTCAAATTTTGTTGTCCAGTGTAATAATTTAGAAAGCGATTCAGATCTTTGGCGCAAAATACATGAAAAGTTGTGTAAAAGCAAACCTAATTATAGCTTACATTAGGCAATTGGATAAAGAAATAAACAAGAACTAATGAAGGACAATAAGCTCTTGTAAGTCGCTTTATGCCACATCATTTAATATATAAAGCAAATTTATATATTATAAAATTATTGTTTATTTAGAAATTTAGTCGGTGATTTTTGTATTCAGTGGTTATATTTAGATTATTGGTATAACTACATATTTAAAATTTTCTTGTCAAATCTGCTGATAATGTCACCAAATTGTCGCAAACGCAAATATTTATATACTAACATTTTTTTCTTTTACCAATTAAATTGAATTGTGATTTGTGAGAATGTCACCACATTGTTGAAAATGCAAATAATTGTATAAACTATTTTTTTGATTTTGCCTGCTTGTTTATAGATTAATTACATAAATAATATTTGTCATTTGACCTGCTAAAAAATGAATGCTATTTAATATTTTTCTAATTTTATCAAATTATCTGTTCGGATGATATATTAGTAATCTTCTTAAATAATTTTTCTATCTTAGCATATTGTGATAATGGCATCAATTTGTCGCCAATAGGAATAAAAATATGCTAATTTTTTATTTATTTGGCTCTATTTTAATAATATTACTAGACAATTAAATTTTGCATAAAATTTTTTGTTATTTAGGGTCAAAAATGCCATGGTGTTATTAGATGTATTTTGAGCTTTGAAAACTTAATAACAAAAAAAGCAAAAAAAGTAAAAAATATCTAGAAATAAAAAACCTACATTAACAACTCAAGGTATTTTGATTTCTCAAAAAATTTATATTTTTTTTTATTTTAAATTTACTCTTTTTTTTCCCCACACCTTTATTCAAAATTTTTCGTAAGCTAGACTATATATTTATATACAATTAAGTCCAGACCAGTCTTTAACATGGAATACAAGTTTAGTTTGACCCAAATAATTTACTCTTTCATAAGTGAAGAGACTTTACAACGCACCTAAATTATACAATAAAAACCTAACTTTAAGCACAATATATTTAATAAAGACATGTAAAACATAATTAAAATGTAATTTTATAAGATCTGCAGTTATATAAATATATTTCTACCGCTTTCGGGTCCTTAGATTCGTCCATTTCGTAATATGGTCATTTTGACCAAACAGATTTTGCGACCTCGAGAATACCGTCAGAATAAATTCGAGACTCTTTTTTTCATAAACCACCCCTTATAACTTATATTTGTCATCTCAAATAATGAGAAATAAAATTTTTTAGTATATCAAGCCCTTACATCAGCATTTATATGAATCGTCTTTATGACACAATATTTATCGGTTTATAATAATATTAATCGAAGTTTAATTTAACAGTCTAGTTGTTGTAAATATGCAAAAAAAAATTCAGTTAATTTTGTTGTTTAAATATTTTTCATTATTAATATTTTTTTAAAATTTCCAATATTTACTAATTAAATTTGATTATAAAGCAAAAATTTTTAGCCTTGTTACAATAAAACTTAACTAGCCCACAAAACCTGCCGGTCCTAAACTTAATCTGAACTTATACCTACCAAACTATATTCTAACACTTCCTAACCCTAAATATAACGCCTTAAGACTAACCTAACCTTAATATTAACCTAATATTCATCTAACTCCCAATTTATTAGAAATATTCAAGCCGTGTACTATTAAGCCAAACAGAATGCCTAGTTGCGGAATATATCAAAAGCGAGAATAAAATAGGTTAAAAAATAAAAATTTTGTAAAATGAGAGAGTGTCTAAAAAAAATAATGGGAATGAAGCGTAAGGAGCATATAAGGGGCAGAGGGTCAATGTGAGTGTAAAAGTTCAATGAACTTAAAAATAATATTTTATATAGAGATTTTCAGATGTAAATAATTAGAGTTCTAATAAAGCAAATTAATTAGTTTTTTCATAATCAGATGCGTGAGACTATAATCTATGCACGGTACCTATTATTTAATTCTTTTCAAAGTTTAAAAATCATTTTTTTTAACTTGAGGTCATTTTAAATAAATTTGGCGGCATCATAAAAAAAACTAAAAGCGCTATCGACTAAAAAATTCTAAATAACCTGTAAATATCTTTCATGTTGTTTTTTTTCTGTTGTTCAGTGTTTTCAATCTTTGACCTGCTAAAAAACCAAATGTCGAATGCGAAAAAAATTAATAATGGATTAAATTTTTTTTGATTTTGCTTGGTTGGCAAAAAATTAATATTTTTACAAATTTAAATTTACAACTGCCATATGTCGCCTTATTGTTTAATGCGATTTATGTATTTGATTAATTTTTTGCGTATTTTGATAAAGTCAATAACTGTATATTTTAATGTTGCTTAGGGCTGCTGAGAAAATGTTACTATTATTCGCTAAACTTCTTTTTCAATTTTTTTTTAAATGACTATATATTTAAATGCTTCATTTAATTTTTTTTTATAAAATTTTATTCTAAAAATTTATTTTTTGGACATTATGAAAAAATACCTAAAATAGAGAAATTTATTAAAAGGATTATTAATATGCCGTCCGAACAAGATTAATTTAATGTTACAATGTTTGAATTTGCAACAGGTGACATTATCTCAATAGACAAAAATTACCAAAATGATAATAGTGCTAAAACAAATCGAAAAGTTTGCTCTATAATTAATACCTACAATAGTTTTTAGCTAAGAATTATTTTAATTTTAATGTAAAACAAGTGCTACTTTAAGAAAATAAGTTTTCATATTAATATTGTAAATTTATTAACAAGGAGAAATATATCTGATGGAAATATACGTATATTTATTTTTAGTTAGGGAATCCAGAGTCAAGGGTCACCGTCAGCCCTCGGAAGGCGGCTGTGAAAAATAAAATTCTGAACAACATTAGAAAACTACAAACAAAAGCGAAAAATCAAATGCTAAGGCGTCTCCTGCATGCGATCCGCTTGGTGTATCTGCTACATCAAGTGAGAAGAAACATTAGGTCTCTGTTAAACAAAATGTTTTGCAAGTCTCAATGTTGGGACCATGAAGGGAAAGATGGCGGAAGTGGCGGAAATGATGGCTAAAAGAAGGATTGATGTGATATATGTACAAGAGCAAAATGAAAGGAAGCAAAATCATTGATGATGGGTTTAGTATACAAGATGTTTTACAACGAAAATGACAACCAACGCAACTGAGTGGAAATTATACTAACTCAAGCACTGATACCATCAGTTATCAAAGTCCAAGAGGCTCCGAACGAGTCATAGCGATCAAATTGGTCATCGAGGGAAAAGTCACCAACGTATTATTGTATGCACCTCAAACGGACGAATTTATGAAACTTGGAATTTATGTTTTTAGACATACCAAATAATGAATTAACAATTATAGCTGGAGATTTAAACGCTCATGTAAGTCAAGAAAATACTGCGTACAAAAGAGTCCATGGTGGAAAAGGATATGGAGTCATTAATGAAGATGGGGGCACCTGTTAAGACTAGCACAAGCATACGATATGGCTATAGCTAACACCTTCTGCCAAAGAAGGTCTCATTTTATCACATAAGCGGCAAAAATGAGTCTCAAATAGACTTCATGCTAGTCTCAAGATAGCAGCTCAAACAAATCAAAGACTGCAAGATCATACCCGAAACTGTATCGGCGCAGCACCATTTCCTTATCATGGAGTTAGTGTTTTATCGACAGAAGTCCACACACAACAAAGTTCAATCCCTCCCCCAAATCAAATGGTCTAAGCTTAGAGACAGAAACAAAGCCTGTGCTATAAGCTGCAAATTATCCGACGACTACAGCCACCAGAACACATAAAGTAATACAATACTGGAAACAGCTTTCTTCAACACTCAAAACGAGGCAAAGAAATATTTGGAATAACAAATGGGCGTGATAGAAAAAGAGTTACTTGGTGATGGAATAAATATGTAGAGCTCGCTATTGCAGAAATAAAAAGCTCTTCAAACTTTGGAAAAAGAGTCAACTGATCAATGACAAGCTCAACTTCTTCAATGCAAAGCCGTCAAGCGTCGTTCGTCAAGCTAAGAGCGAAGTTTAGGAGAGAACTTACAAGCAATGGCCACCAAAAGTGGAAAAAATTTGATATTCAAGATGGCAAAACAACGTGAAAGGCAACCGAGAGACTGTGATGTAAATATAAAGCTCATTAAAAACCTAGAGGGCAGACTTCTTGTCAATCAATCACGCGTCTTGGAACGACGGAAAGAATACTGAACAGCGATCATAATGCAATTGAGCTTGAAGATATTCCCCCAAACTGCTACCTTATACCACCAATCACCAAATCAGAAGCTATCCTTTCAACCTAAAAAATGCGCGAACGGCAAAGTAACGGGTCCCGACAATATACCCGTTGAATGCTGGAAATATTTAGGAAAAGAGGGGATATCAAGTTATCAACTCTATTTAACTCGATATTAGCGCATTAACAAATACCTACCGAATGACAAAAAAGTTACATTGCACCATTACAAAAACAAAGGCGATGCGTTTGATTGCCACAATTACCGCGTCATCAAACTAATGTCTCATCCTTTAAGCTGTTTAAAAAAGATCCTTGAAATCAGAATGCGAGAAGTTATCGAGATTGGAATTGGGCAATGCGGATTTATGAGATAAAGGTCTACAACAGACGCAATTCATACTGTTTGCAGTTTGACAGAGCGTTTAGAAAGAATCTGAAGCTTTACTTCATGCTCCTAGACTTAGAGAAAGCGTTCAAGATCCCGAGAGCTGTAGTATGGTGGGCGTTAAGGAAAAAGAACGTGCCCGAATCGTATGTCAAATTATGTTCAGAGCTTGTATGACAAAAACTTTACCTACGTAAGAAGCTCGAGAGGAACTTCAAAGGGTTTCACAATAAATGATGGAGTGCATCAAGGTTCGGCTTTAAGTCCCCTGCTATTTATGGTAATGAACGTGATATCAAAAAGCGATACCAAAAACCACCGTGGCCATACTTTACGCAGATGACATCCTGCTCATGGCTCAAAATTCGGAAGAATTGCGCGAAGGTGTACTAAATTGGAAACGTGCACTTGAAATGTTAGGCCTTAAAATCAACATAAACAAAACCGAACTTATAGTTTCGGAGGATCGGAAGAGTTGATGATCGACACAGACTCTCTTAAGTCGAAACCTACGGCCTTACAGCCTACCTTCAACATGACGAAGAGAGCAAGAGGTAAGGAACAAACTAAAAATCAGATGGTTAAAATGAAGATCGTCCGTTGTCCTATTCGACAAAAACATTCTTAAAATGAAGGGTAAAGCTTATGCAACAATAATACAACCTGCAATAACATATGGTCTAGAAACTACGGCCCTTCGAAAAAGTGACGAGAGAATCCTTAAAAGAAATGCGAATGTTAAGAATGTTTCTAGGACGCGCAAAGACAAAATCCTAAATGATTACATTATCGGCAGCCTAAACATTATTCCCATCAATACAAAAATCGAAGTTAATTGGCTGCGTTGGCCACATAAGACGAAAGGGTGAGCTTAATCTTTGCAAAATGAACGTCCAGGGCAAAGGCAATAGAGGCAGACTTAAACTTACCTGGTCCCAATAGATATACTCCAGCATGAGATGCCACAAATTGAACAATGCGAGTGAATTAGACCCAGTTGGGAAAAAATAAATATTATGAAATAATAACATGTTATTTGGCTTTTAAATCACCTTGTAAAATTTATTAATTCCTAAACTCGTTAATAAAAATTGTTACAAAATATTAAAAATAAATAATAAATATATGTATTTCGGCAACAAGTGGTTGCCTTCATCAGTTTAAATAAAAAATAAAATTTACATATGTATTGCATACATACATAAAAATGTACAATATTAATGTTCTCTTAAAATTGAACATTGTATAAAATATATAGAAAAAATAAGTTTGTATTTTCTCTAAAATAGTTTATTTTAATTTTTTAATTTTTAAATAATTAAGAAAAATTTTTAACAAAATGTGAAGTTGTATTATTTAAACTTATTTTTTATTTTTTAAACTGATGATGGCAACCACTTGTTGCCGAAATATTTTTATTTATTATTTATATATTTTGTAACAATTTTTATCAACGAGATCATGAATTAATAAATTTTAAATATTTTAATCTCGTTTTATTATACAAAATCACCTTGTAAGATATTTTAGGGGATTAATTAATCGAGAACCCTCTTTTAAATACAACTGTCAAAATAAATTATAATATAATTTTTTCATAGGCTACTTATAGTGACTTTGTATGTTGGGTCCATATAAAGTTCAATAAATCTATCTAAACAAGTTTTTTTTACGGAGCAAATTTTATTTTATGCAAAAAAATAACAAAAAGTTAGAAGTAAATTTTATATGAAAACAAAATAGTAGGATGTGCTGAGTGCTGAGGTCTGTGTTGACCTAACTGTAGCATTTGCGGGCTAAAGGAATCAAAGACCCAAAAACTAGTAATTAAACCCGATAAAAAAATTAAACATTTTTTGTTTATTTCTAGTGATTACAATCACAGGTTAGTTTTTTTATAATTATTTTTTAATACCATAAAATTCAAAATAATTATAAAAAAATTTGTAAAACTTTTAAATTTTCAAAAAAAAATTTAATGACATAATTACCTTCCTTGTGAAAATTAGAAAAATGTCAGTTACTAAACTTATTTGTAATTTATTTTTGAGTTATTTTAGGTCAAAAAATGGATTTCCAGAACCCCAAATTATAAATATTAATTATTAAATTTAACTAAACCAATTAAGTATTTGAATTTTATCTTTATATAAATACAGGTAAACAATTTTTTGAGAGTTAAGAGTTAACTACAGAGATCAAACCTGCTATCTTAGGGAATATCAAACCCGTTTACCGTTTTTCTTAATCAAAGTTATTAGTCAGTTATAAACATTAAAAAGTTTAGAAAAAAAGGTTATAAAATTAAAAAAAAATAAACAAAAATAAATTAAAATTCTATTTTTGCATATTTACAATAGTTAAACTAATAAATTTAAACATCAAATAATATTTTCATTAAAAACCGGACGCAAAATATTTTGTATTATCTATGCCAATGTAAGAGCTTGATATATCAATAAATATATTTTTCCATTATTTGTGATTAAAAATATAAGCTACAAGGGATTTTAATACGCATAAAAAATTTTCAAAATTTTTTCTTTTTAGGGTATATTTAGACCTGTCAATTGGTCAAAAAAGGCTATTTTTCGTTATATACGGATCTAAGGAGCAAACGGAAAAAACTAAAAAAAAGAAAAACACATATGAGATTAGGCCATCATGGGGATGCATTCTTTTATGTTTTCACAATAATCCCGTTTCCGAGATAAATATTTGTGACCTCTGTGATAATATTTTTAATCACAATTTATCCCAAAAATCCAATGTAAGGCAATAAAAAAATTTTGATATCATGCTTGTCAAAAAAAGAAAATGGTGTCTGAGGTCATCCATATTCAATGTTAAAACAGCTATTGAATTAATTAATATAAGATTAAATTTGGCACAAACAAATTCTTTCCTGTTTGACCACTAGAGCCATCTTGCCATACTTATTATTATATTATTTTTTAGTCGTGGTCATAAAAATCATACTATTTGGATTGATTTTTGAGGTATATAGACTGCTAACTGACAAGAATTTTTATTCCAAAAAATAAAATATTAATATGTATTTACACTTATTTTTAACTATTTAAATATTTACAATTATTAACTCAATTAATAAAGATTACATACTTACATTAGTATTACTAGCATTCTCAGTGTAATTCTTGAAATTTCTCCAATTATATCTTTCAAATCTCCCTAGGGTGTAATACTTTACTTTAGTTGCGGAACGATTAAACTTATTCCAAGAAATTGTTATTGATGTATCATTGTGAATTTCCCGTAAATTCAGGGAAGCTATTTCTAAAAGATATACAAATATAATATATTATTTTTAACATTGAACTTTTAGTTTGGGTCCATTATATTAAGGACGCTTTTCAAATTGGCGCAAATGCGATTTATGCAATATTAAGCTATTTTTCGATTTTTTTGGGGGGATATAAAAGTAGTTTTTTTGGCGAAATTTCGCCAATTTGTCATCTTGTGTTAATGTCACCAAATTGTTGCATATGCGATTGCAGTATTAAACCAATTTTTATCATTTTTTTTTAATTGTGACAGTTAGGTTACATCAACTCACCAGGCTTATTGACAAATTTACCAAATAATATTAATAAATAATGCTAAAAACAAATAAAATTAAAACAAAAAAAAATACTAAAAAATTTTTTCCGTCATTTTGTAGGCTTAATTATACCACAAAAGTTAACCGAAAATGAAATTTAACTCAAAAAAGAACCAAACTAACTATATAAATTAGAAAGAAATTGAATCAAACAGAAAAATTAACACATACACTATAACAAAAAATAAAGAGAGAGAGATAGAGAGAGAAAGAAGCGATGCATAAGCAGCATCGAAGGCGTCAATAGGTCTAGAAATTAAATAAAATAAAATAAGGTAGGTTTTTAAATTTCGTTTTTTTAAAAAAGTAAAATACATAAAAAAAAATAATTATATATTTGGATAGATAAAACTTTAAGCATTTTTTTTATATAAAAAGTTAATATAATTTATAATTTTTTAATGGTGTAAATTAAGGTCAAAATGTGCCAAAAATGCACATTTTGGCAACTTTAACATCGAATAAAATAAAAACCAGATCAGGTAGGAAAAAACGGAAAAAACCATTATGTTCAGCAGAAAAAACTGCATTAGAAACATTTTTTAGGTTATGAAGTTATAATTTGTCGACCAGTGTATTTAGTAGAGTTTAAAATGGGCCAATATTTATTGACAATACAATTAGAATATTTATATATACTTTCATTCAAGTCAAAATCAAAAAAAAATAAAAAAATTATAAATAAATTTTTTTTAAATATTTTCTAAGTTTGGATCTGAACATCTATATAATACCTAATTCCCGTCACCTTTCCTTCCCAATTTACCCCCCCCCCCCCCTTTCCCAAAAGACAATTATTTATAGAAAAAATAAATTAATAATTATTCTTCTTCATTTCGTGCATCCTCTAGTGGGCACAACACATCTATATCGATGCATAGACCCTCTTTTTTACGCTAATGCCACAAGTGGGAATCTTATTTTATAATTAACCATGCCTTGGAAAGAGCCAGCTAAAGGGATAATTTAGGGACTTTATTAAAAAAGCTCGTAAAAAGGGGCCTTTTTAATAAGCTTTTTTTTAGTAATTGATAAGGGGCTTTTTTTTAAACGGCTTTTTGGGCTTATAACACAGGTCAACAAATGTTAAACATAAATGAATGCATCCCCATGATAGCCTTAACTCAAATACATTTTCCGTTTTAATTGGTTTCATCCGCCTAAGGCTCCTTAGTTCCCATAACGAAAAATGGCTTTTTTGACCATATTGACAAATCTTAATATACCATGAAATAAAATATTTTTTTATTTGTAACTTATATTTATCATCTTAAATAATGAGATAGATTTTCCTACTGTACTAAGCTTTTGCATCAGCATTTAGATAATATTCGCGTTTAAACTTAAATACGATGCAATATATTATCGGTTTTTAACAAAAATATTATTTGAAGTCTGAATTTAACAGTTTCACTGTTGTGAATATGCAAAAAAAATTATTTATATTTGTTTTTGAATTTTTATTTGTTTTTTTGGTATTTTTCAATGTGTATAGCTGAATAACTATATTTGAATGAAAAAGGTAAACGAATTTGAAAATCCCTTGGCAGGCTGATCTCTGTAGTAATCTAACTCTCAAAATTTGTTGACTTGCGTAATAGTAATGAATTCCCTTCTAACTGCAGATTAAAAGAAGAAAAAAACTAAAATAAGCCGTTGGGAAAAAAACTTTTTTTCCCATCTTTTGGAGGCTTTTTTGTAAAAATTATGTTATATGAGCTTTTCCCTCTTTTTGGCCCGAGAAAAAAACACCCATTTAACCCTTTGGCCCATATTTTTTTTAGCATTGTTTTTAACACTTTATGCAAGCTTAAAGAGTTAAATTTTGCTTTTAGATTCCATAACCATGATTGTGCTATTAAAATAATTTTATTAGAATATAAATTATTTACCATTTTCACTAAGGCTATAAGTGTATGGCAGCGTGTATGGAATACGTGGCGGAACTATAAAAAAAAATACGCGTAATTATAACAAAAGCCTATAAATTAAACGTTAAAAAATGTTTTTGGGGACGCATTTTATAAAAACAATTATTTTACCCAAAACTTATAATTGCAGATGGGTGGTAAATGTTATATCTTTAATTGCCTGCGCAGCCCACATGTTTTGGTCTAAACTTCCACAACCCCTTAAAACAAGCACAACATTAATTTAAATTTTTTTACTTTTGAAAATCTGAGGAAGATCAAGATTAAATCAAGGAAAGAAATAAGCTGCAGTAAAAAAAATAGCAATTAGCTTTGCAATAGCAGAGCATAACCTAGAATTTTCCCCAAACTTAATTTTTACTAAAATTTCACACAATGAAAATTTGTATAGAAAAAATATTTTAAACATTAAAATCAACTCTAACCTTAATCTTTCAAATAAACATTTGAATCATTTTCCAAACAAGGCAGGCCACAATAAGAGAGAATTATTAAACTTTTTTAATTTTTCTCCCAAATGTATATATTAGAGTTTTAGTATGAGACACTTATTTGTATGTGTAATGTTATCCTTTTTTTCATTTTCGTAAAAATTTCAAAAGTTTATTTTAAACGCAAATTTTTAAATTATGCACAACTTTTTTTTAATAAAAAATTCAAAAAGTTTTAATAAATATATAAAATTATTAAAATTTTATGAAAATAAAAACTCACTTTGCACGCGGCCTTATACTGAAAAGAATTCAGGGCTGGGAAAACAATGAGCCAAAAAACTTTGGCTCATTTTTTCCCCTAAAATAAAAAAAGAAAGGGGGCAAAAATAAAGGGCCAAAATAAGAATTCAAAAAAAGCTCTTACTAAGAAAAGGGGCAAAAAAAACTCCACAAAAAGTGGCTCTTAAAAAGAGCCCCAAAAAACCCATTTTATGTTTTCTATAATAATTTCAAAAAATTTGATGGGTGGGTTATTTTTTCTTAAAGCTACTAGGAGTTTTTTTAAAAAAGGGGCTTTTTTTGAACATGCCCCTTTTCTTTAAGCAAGAAAAGGGGCTTTTCTTTTGCCATGCCCACGTGTTTGTGGGCATTTGGAAAAAAAACCCAAAAACTTGTTAAAAAAGCCCATTTAGTTTTTTTTCCCAGCCCTGAAAGAATTACCACGTGTTTGAAATATTCATTTATTCTTTTTTTTCTGCATATATTTGCCAATTTGTTTATCAAATAAATTATATAATTAAAATTCAATCTCAGCGAAACTAATGTCCACATAGTTATCTCGTGATGTTCAACAAATACCATGAGCTGGGTACCAAACTAAATTTATTTTAAAGCATTTAAGCTTTGCTATCCATAGAATAGGGCTTTCTATAGGATATGAATATTAATTTTAGCAATGAAAATATGTATACGTGATCGGCAAATATCTAAGAACCAAATCTGCCATATTAAATAACACAGGGCTTCTTGTTCTTGAATGGACGCTCCCACGGTAGAGTTTATAATCTCCAAAACTATTTTTTCATTCGCATTATAAGAGATATTTTGCTTTTAGGCAACATAAGTTGTCTAGGTATTTGTCAGACGCCTTCTCAAGATATATGTGTATGCTAAATATTATTTTTCCCACATTTCCTCAAGTCAATGTGGATGGTGTCATTCGTTTTTTTTGCCTTTCAAATCTCCTAATCGCTTGTTAAGGGTATTAAATTCCTCAATACTACAAGCAATAGTTTAAAGAGCATAGTAACAGGTCTACAATTTTCGCAATCAAATTTTTTTTGTCTCAAAAAAGTAGAATGCTTATTCCATTTGTGAGATATTGTATAATTTAGAAAGGATGGCATTATATCGTAACTATTAAAACTGAACTCTTAGGAAGACTTAGCTTTACAGCATTCGGTATGTGATCAAGTATAGTTGTCTTGATATTGCTAATCTTTTATATTTGAACATTTCTGATTTGTGCTATACCAGGGAAATTTTTTCTTGTATAACTCAGGTTAACAAATATCAATACTAGAAAATCTGTTTGTGAAAGCATACCTCTCTATAATGGCCTTAACTCATTTCATTTTTCATTTTTTAGTATTTCCGCCTGGCCTTTTTGACCAAAATGACAAATCTTACAACCTCAAGACCAAAAAATAATTCATATCTTTTTTTTATATAAATCTTTCTTATATTTATCTCATAAATGAGTAAAATTTTTTAGTATATCAAGCTCTTACATCAGCATTTAGATATTACAGAATATTTCGCGTCCAAAATTATATGATACTGTATATTATCGGAATTTCAATAGTTACATTTGAAGTTTAATTAACACTTTTGCTATTGTAAATATGCAAAAAAAATTCAAGTTATTTTTGAATCTTTGCCATAACTAAATTTTCAATATTTATAGCCTAATTAATAAGCTTGATTAACCCGCGATTACACACAGTGGGTCTTTTTCGACCCAGCTACATTTTATTTTTATGATATCTTTTGTTAAAATTATTTATATATTACAATTCTCAATATATGCTTTAAAAAATTGCTAAAAATCCTAAAGATATCTGTTTTAATATATAAAATAAATAAAACTATAAAAAAATAAAATTTTAAAATATATTGGGTCGTATATGACCCAATGTGTATTTTTTCAAAATTTTAAATATGAAATTACATTAATGCGTCGGGTCCAAATTGACCCCATATAACTTTTATCACATATGGACGAAGACGATATAACTTTAATATCAGACGATGAAGATACCGAAGATAACCTTAAAATAAATGAAAGTGATGATTCTAATACTGATCAGGAGGACGATGAAAACAATCTATTATCTAGACAAACTTATAAATCTTATTTTGTTTATATTTTTTTATTTTATTTAGGGTAATAAAACTAAATGGTCCATAAAACCACAAATACAAACAAGAACAAGAGCTATTAATATTATATTTGAAAAGCCTGGTTTGAAAGAATATTCCTTGAAGGCTATAACATCATTAGATTTTTTTAAATTGTTCATTACTGATAATATGGTAAAGAATATATTGCATCATTCCAATTTAAGAATTGATGAATATATTGAAATGGAAGAATTTTATTGCCTAATTGGCATACTTTTAGATTCAGGCCTTCAAAAAATAATAAACTTAATATAAGAGATATTTGGAGTCCATTATTTGGGATAAATTTTTTTAAATTAGCTATGTCACAAAGGAGGTATAACTTATTTTTAAATTCTAGATTTGCTTTGATATTAAAAGCTTTGACATTTGATGATCCTGAAACAAGATCAATAAGAAAATTAACTGATAAAGCTACTCCCATAAGAGAATTACTAAAAAACTTTAATGAGAATCTCTATAAATCCTATAATCCTGGCAGTTATTTGACTATAGATGAAATGCTACCTGGGTTCAAAGGTAGATGTGGTTTTTGTCAATACATGCCCAACAAGCCATCAAAATATGGAATAAAATTTAATGCTATTGTGGATTCCCACAATTTTTATACATTACATATTGAACTTTATGCAGGTCATCTTTCTTATTAAATTTTTAGGCAAACAACCCAGTGGGCCTTACGATTTGAGCAATAAACCCTTTGATATTGTTAAGAGACTAGTCAAACCTTATAAAGGCAGTCACAGGAATATATGTATGGACAATTATTACAGTAGCTATGATTTAGCATTGTCTTTGCTAAAAGATGATCAGTTGACTTCTGTGGCCACTCTAAAGAAAAATAAAGGTGAAATTCCCCCTGAATTTAAAAATAGTAAGGACAGAAAGATTAATTCAACTTTTTGGATATCAAAAAGAGGCAACAATCTTATCTTATATGCCCAAAAAAGGAAAATTTGTCTTATTACATTCCACAATGCATCACAATGGGATAATCGATAACTCAACGCCGAAATCTCTTCCTGAGATTATTAATTTTTACAACCTTAATAAAGGCGGCGTCGATGTTGTTGATAGGCTAGTATCAAATTATTCCGTTAGTCGAATAAGTTGAAGGTGGCCATCGGTCGTTTTTTTTCATTTGTCGAACATAGCATCAATAAATGCTAAAATTCTATATGAATTAATTACAACTACAACATTTATTAAGGAACCTCTGCAAGCCTTTTATGTTGAAAAGGGCATATATGCAACAGGTCCCGTGAAAAATAAAGCATGATTTAAGAGAGACACTGGGGTTATCGGATATAAATTTTGGTTATGATAAATTATATAAATCAAGGAAACGATGCCATGTTTGTGTTTCTGACAATAATAAAACCAAAAATTTATGTATAAGTTGTAGCAGGGCTGTTTGTAAAAAACATTCTGAGATAATTTGCAATTTTTGCATTTAAATTTTTTTTTTATTTTTTGGAAAAAAGTCCTAACTTTAAGTATGGATGGTTTTATCTTATTATAATTGTATTTACTTTATCTTTTTATATTTTGTTCATTGCATTATAAATATTGAATAAATATCGTTTTTGTGAATATTTTATTGATATTTTATAAAATTTTTAAGTTTTTTTAAAATATGCAATAAATTGAGTGTTTTCAGATTTTTTAATTTTATATTGAAAATAATAAGCGTGCAAAGCTTTAATTTTTAAGTCAGTTTTATAAAGATATCAATTGACTTTTGGAATAAAAAAAATAAGTTCTCAACTATAACGGATTTGCAGGTGTAATTCATTTTTCATGTGTGTAATCGAGGGTTAAAATTAGCGAAAAATGGATTGGAAGATCCCTAAGATGGCAGGTTTGATCTCTACAGTTATCTCATAACTCTCAAAAATTTTGACCTATTTGCGATAGCATCTTTACGATCAAATATTTTATTAATTGCGGGGGGGTGGAGTTAGGAGATATAGAACATATTGTTTACTAAGCCCATTTTTATGATAATGTGTTTGTGCCGTTTAAATTGCTCGGGCATTAATTTACAGTCGAAGCAGTGAGAGGTTGGTGTAATAAGAATGTAATCGTTGTGAGATAAGAGGTGTTTGTTGTAAAGATATTAATTACATTATAATCAAAGGCCTGTGAAAAGGCTAAATAAAAATATTCCCCTTTCATATAACTTAACAAGGCCTTTGCCCCCATAAATTCTTTTAATACCATAACAATCATTTCTAACATATGCGTTAAAATCAATAAGAGAAAGGAAATTTATGAGTGAAAAGAATGAAAATAAAAATTTTTTCTTATCAACAGGATGGAAGTTTGAGTAGTTTATAGATACTATTTTTTATGATTGGCAATCTAACAATACCTTAACCCAATGATTTGTTTTGAGCAATAAAAACTGCAAATTTTAATCCTGGTTCATTTCGATGTGTCTCTTGTCAATCCTGTAAAATAAATTTTGTAGTTGTCAATTAATGAGCTTTGTTACCCTTGAATTTTGTTTCTCGAAAAGCCAAAATGTTGTTGTTTAATGTTAAAATGTCATTTTAAAATTATAGCGATTACAATATGGCCTTACCTCAAGTGTTTTTTTTGTTTTTCCAATATAATCCACGTTCATTTTAAAGTTTTGTTTTCTGTTAAATAAGGAAATTAACTTGATTTGTCTAGGTTAATTAGCAGGGGCGTTTTTAAATTTTTATGATGTAAGCAGCGGTTTAATTTATATAGCAACCATATAAAAGGGAATATAAATCAATAAAATTGCTATTTTTTTGGAAAATATACAACCATAAAATAATTTTGCAAATAAAATATCAATATTTAAATTAAATTTGTAGTTGCTTTCCTCCAAAAAAATTTCTTGCCCTACTTTAGAAAAGTTTCTGCATACGCCCCTGTTAATCATATAATAATATCGCTGAAGTGTCATATATTATCGATAAATCGCAATTATAAACTAAACGTATTAATTTTATTAACAGATTATTTATTTATATTGAAGTAAAATATTATATTATTTTTAGCTTCTTTAGTTTTTATGCTATTTAACAAACAAAAATAAGTATGAATAAATTTGTTTTTTAACATGATTTTAAACGTGCCTTTAGATATTTAACCCAAAAAAGCCGAGTAAGGAAAATGGCAGAATTAATCTAATCTTTAATATTTAAATGACAAGTTCTTAACTTGGTTATAATAGTACACAGGTCAACAACTTTTTGTATGAGCTAACAATAGAGATCAAACCTGCCATCTTAGAAATTTCCAAATCCGTCTACTTTTTTTTTAACCAAACTTAAGTAAGTCAGCTCTAAACATTAAACATTTTAGAAAATTTAAAAAAAAAATTAAAAAATTTAAAAATAAAAAAAAAATTATTTTTTTTTGCATATTTACAACAATTAAACAGTTAAATCCAAACTTTATAAAATATTTTTATTAAAACCCGATTATATATTGTGTCGTCTTTAAGTTTAGATGCGAAATATTCTGTATTATCTAAATGCTGCTGCAAGAGCTTGATATAATAAAAATTTATATTTAAGAGGATATATATAAGTTACAAGGATTTTTATAAAAAATATTCTTGAATTTTTTGATATTCTCAATGTCGCATCTGTCAATTTGGTAAGAAAATAAGCCATTTTATCGATAGGGTCGTATCTAAGGAGCTGAAGGAAGAAGAAACTACGAAAAAAGGGAAATTATATATGAAATAAGGTTATCATGGGAATGTATGCTTTCATGTTTTCATAAACTTATTTTTCCTGTTGATATTTGTTGACCTGTGTTATAATCAAAATCAACATTATAGGTTGCAATAAAATTATTTTTTCAATATTTTTGGGTTTTTTTTTATATTTTTTAACACTTATTTTTTGTAAATTTTTAATGTTTTTGCAGGCTCTTAATTTGACTTGAAAAAAGGTAATTCGTATTAAATTTTTAAATGATACTAGCCAATGGCGTACCAAGAGGTAATGGTGCGCACCCCCTTTGCTTAATAACAATTTTGTAAATCGTTCTATGCACTAAAAATTAGGTCTATATAACCACATATTCTACCCCCTAAATATTTCCCATGTCTACTTTTTACCCCACCCCTCTTTGTAAAAATCTTGGGTATGGCTCTAACCCATTTGATTTTGTATCATAAAAGAAAGAATTTAAATATCAAAAAGTTGTTAGTGATAAAATTTATATGTCTAAAAGTCTTAGGTATATATATAGATTTTAATTAGGAAAATTTTTTAATAATAATCAGAGTTGCAACATGAACACTAGATAAGAAGATAAAAATGTTGTATTGCATCAAATACCTACAAATCGTTAATTATTAACTACGTATCTAATTACAAATATTTAGGTCATATTTGACAGCTGATTACGAATCTGTTTTCCAAATTTCTGTCCGACTTTCAGGTTTAAAGATATTTTACTTTGAAATTTGATCAACTGATTCAACTAGGCACAGTTGTGGTATAGGGTTAGGGTCAGTGTAAAATTAGCGTTGTGGTTAGTGTTAGGGTTAGGTTTTGAGGCTAAATTCACCCTAACACTAACCCTAAACACCACGCTAAACCTACCTAACACCTCCCAACAATTGATTTAATCTAGTAATTTTATATTTATTATTGTAACAGTTATAATTTGTACAATTATCTTTATTTGTTTAGTAAATCTATTAATTTATATATAACCTAAAAATTGATATTTTTAATACTTACTATTCTTCATCACTAATCGTTTCTTTAGATTTAAAAAAGTCGGCCAATGCCTTTAAAAGGTCTTATATGGATCGACATTTATTTCCTCACACATTTTTAGAAAGAGAAAGTGAGAAAGATATCTAAATCTTTCTTCTTATTTTTTAATTTTTGAAAAAAAAAAAAATATAAAATTTCTGAAATAAAAAATTTTTAAATTATTGAATTTTTAAAAAATTTAAAGAATATTTAAAAAAAAATTAAAATCTTAAATTTGAAAAAAAAAATGGATTAGAGTAACTCTGCTATAAAAAGCAAAATGGCGCATGATATATCCTCATAATACAGCAATTATATCCTTAACCAAATCAATTAATTTACATATTTCATATATATAATGATGGTATATGATATTAAAATAATTTTAGAGGGTGATTGATCTTAAATAAAGAAAAAGCACAGATATTGTACATCACAGATATTGTACAAATGACGTCATTTTTATGAGAGAGTTCCGAGTACCAAAAAAATGTTAGGTAAAAATCTTAAAATATAATATCATATGTTAATTTTTGATGGCACCTATTAATTTTTAACCCCACCAAATCATCTTTTATGAAATTTCAATATCATATATCTCAAATTCTAAAAATGAGACTGATTGGAAAACAGATTTTTAATCAGGGTGTCAAGTAAAACCTAATAATTTGTCTAATGCCATGTACTCAATCCAAAGGCCCGATGTAATGTAGCCCTGGAGGAAATTTTTTTTTTGAATAATGGCTAAAATCCATTTAGATCGAATAGCTGTGCAATATATGTAAACATTCATTAGATATAAAAATATGCATACTTAAAAACGGCATGCTTTGCTCTAATCTAATTCCAAAACCAAATGTTACAAACAGTCGGTAGGTGTTCTTGCCATCAGGGAAGTCGTAATTTTCCAAGTGGGACATTGACTATTTTAAATATATAAATTAGTATTTAATACTTTATAAAATTTAACGTTTATACGCAATTTATAAATATTTCTGATTAGCAAAAATAACAACAACATTTTAAGCTAAAAAAAACTTATAATAATTTTTTTTTCATTGCAATTAATTAATTTTGAATTCACAAGTGCCACTGTGCAGGTTTATCAGGAAACTCGGCTGAGATAAATGATAACGTGGACCTTAATATAGGGAGCGTTCAGACTTTATTCAAATTTTTATTGACCCAATGTTGATTTTTTAAGGGTTATTTTTCTAGGATTCTTGTTGAAACAATTGTTAGCTATGTTTATATAGATTTACATAAAAACTCATCAATATTTTCAAACATTTTTAGAGAAACTACCGAAATATTGAAAAAACAATGGTTTATAATTTTCGATGTAAAAATTCAAATTTGAAAAATCTTAACAATACATAATATAAAAATTTGTTAAAAAAAAATGAAGTAAAACGCACTTTAGATAAACTATTAGCCCGCCGCGTCTAGTTATTTTTTTCTATATATTTGAATTCTTTAATACACAGCTGAACAAATTTTTGAAAGTTATGAGCTTACTTCAGAGACTAGACCTATATAAAATATATTTGAATCCGATCGTTTCATCTAATTAAACTTATTAAGCCAGCTCTAAACATCAATAATTTTGGAAAAATGTTTGGAAAAACTAAAAAAAAATATAAAACCAAATTGTTTAAAGAAAATTTTATATATTCACAGCAGCTAAACGGTAAAATTTTTTAAATTATTTTTTTTATTTCTAAAAGGATACATTTCATGTCTTATTTAGATTAGGGTGCCAAATATTTTCTATAAATGTTGATGTGATAGCTCATAAGTTAAAACTGATATTAATATGGCAAAAAAAAAATTTTAATTTTTTTCTCGTCGCAAAACTAGTCGATTTGGTCAAATTTAGCAATTTTTAATATTTATAGAAAATAGCCAATCTGACACTTTAAACAGAATATGAGACAAGAGTATCGTGGAAATTATTTTCCCCAGTCACATAATTTTCTTCCTGAATTGTAGATCTGTGTTCAAGGGCTTTATTTAATTAAAGCTTGCGAGCCGCCCTATATATAATTTTTTAATCAAATATTGAGGGGACAGAAAATTTAATATCAACGGATCTGACGAGCTACAAAGTTAAAGTCAACCTGGTTAGGTATTTTTTAATTGTCGTATTAAAATTTGGAATATGCATTAATGATGGCTAGTATTAGTTTATAATTAGTATGCATATTTTTCTTCAAAATAATAAAAATAAAGTTCATATTTAAAAACTCTAGAATATATAGAGGTTTAAGTCCGCACAAAACTTACTGTATCATTCGCCTTACAAATATATCACCCCATTCGCGGGAAAAAGGGTTGTCAGCGCACAATAAAAAAACGCTTGGCCGGATTTATTTGTAATAGAAAAATGTAGTGTGCGGCTTTTTATGGTGTGTGTTGGTCATTAAAGTTTTTACAAAATTTGCACGATAAATATTACTAAGAATTTAATGGACTCCACAATGTTCATGTTAAATAATTCTTTACAATAATTATAATTATGAATCAAGTAAAATTTTTTGATATTTGGATAACATAATATGGCACTACTTAAATGACGTTACGAAGCAATTATAGATTCCTTAAAAATTTATTCAGTTTTTAAAAAAAACTTAGAAAATTTAGAATTGGACATAAGAAGCATTTTAACAAATGGTCATTTAATATTAGCATTAAAATACTTTTGAAAATCAAAGTTTATTAAAAAAAATATAAAAAAATATAAAATTTTTAATTTTTTACAAATTTGCAACTTTTTTTTTTAAAATAATGAAGTTGAAATCGCCTTTTAATAAAAGTTCATTTTACTTAATTACATTAATTTTTATATAAATGCTATTTATTGGATTATTTTTCTTTTACTTATGCAAATTAAATGTTCTTAAAATGCATTAAATAAAGATCTCAGATTTTATTAAATCTCTTTGCATGAAAATAAATTTTAAATATGATCAATAACTCAAATCAACAAACATTTTTCTTTCCTTAGATCTAACTAATTGGTGGGGTCTTTGAGTGACCGGAAGTGATTTTTGACCGATATATAAGCAAAAATATTTTTGTTTTTTGCAAAAAATTATTATTTAAGCTTATTCATTACCCGGCATTTATTTACTGTTAAATCTAAGCACTAGATAGTTTTTCATTTTTACACGGGTCAACAAATTGTAGAACATAGCTAACTACAGAGACTAAATCTGCCATCTTAGAGATTCTAAAATCCGTTTACCGTTTTTCTAATCAAACTTTGTAAGTCAGCTCTAAACATAAATTAATTATAAAACAAACGTTAAAAAAACAAAAAAAAATCAGAAACAAAAACAAATCAAAAAATTTTATTTTATATAATCACTCAGCTAAACTAAATTTCAAACTTCAAATTGTTGATGTAAGAGCTTGATATACTGACAATTTTATTAATTATTGGATTAAAAAATATAAGTTACAATTAATTTAAATATAAAAAAAATAATTTTTTCAAAAGATTTCAATTGGTTAAGATTGGTCATATTTTAGTATTAAAAATTTGAAAATCGATATATGTATAATGTAAGACTTTTATAGAGAATTTTCGTCGAAAGTAATGATTTCTTTTTCATTTATTTATTTTTATCGACCTGTGTATTAGAAACGGCTAATTTGGTAGATAAAAAGCAAAAAATGGTCAAATAAATTGACTGATTAATATTTAAGAGAAAGATAAAAAAGAATTTATTTTGACCAGTAACCTCTATTTTTCATATCAAATAACACAGGTCTACAATAATTAAAAATAAAAAAATATGGCACTGGGGTAATCCCCATGATAGTCTTATTTTATCTCCGTTTTTCCAAATCTTCAGACTTTGGCTGTTTTTCTAAACATATTTAAAAAATTGGCCAAAATTGACCAAATTGGCAAATTTTGCCACCTTAAGAAAACTTATAGAGAAGAAAATTGAAATTTTTTTATTATAAGAAAGTCCTTTATTACTTATTTTTTATCTCAATTAATGAGAAAAAATTAATACCTCTACACCCTCATTTAGGTCACACATAATATTTGGCAAACAAACATGGAAAATATATTATCAGTTTTAAATAAACAAATTATTTAAAGTTTAATTTCAGCAAGCTGTTTTAAAATTAAAAAATTTTTCTCAAAGATTTTGTTTTTAAGTCCTTTATGTTTTTTTAATATTTGTCCAAATTTATAATTTTAGCGATTATAAAGTCTGATAAGATAATAGTAGGTCTGGTCGCAAAAGTTTCTTAAGTTTCATATTTATTGACCTGTTTAAGTATATCACAAGGCACATTATCATTTAGGTAATACAAAAAAATTGGCACTCCAAAAGCCAAATATTATCTTTGGAAAAAAGTACTTTGAAAATTTAAATATAATATTTTACTTTATATATATATATAAATATTTTTGGTTTTTTTTTACATTTTTCTAAAGTTTTAATTGATTATACTTGACTTACAATGTTTAATTAGAAAAAAAAGTGAAGGGATTCTTATGATGGCAAGGCCTCTAACATTAAATTATATATCTCAAGTCGATCTACTGGAAAAGAAAACTCATTAAGTTTATTTTTAATTTAATGTAAATTTTATTTTACATTTTTGATTAGGAGGTCATTGAATAATTAAGATAACTTAAAATTTTATCTTGTTTTATATTATAATAAATAATTCCATTATTCACATTGAAAAATCACATTATGGATTATTTAATGATAATTATTAATTTATATTCTTTTTAAACTAAAGAAAATAACCACATGTTATTAAAATCTTTTATTTTTTATCTAATATTTTGTATTAAGTTCATTAAATGATTTATAAATTTCAAAATTTTTATCTCGTTTTATATAATATAACACAGGCCAGCAATTTTTTGAGAGTTATGATTAACAAGAGAGATCAAACCTGCCATCTCAAGGAATATCAAATCCGTTTACCGTTTTTCCGAATCAAACTTAGTTAGTCAGTTATAAACATTATAAATTTTTAAAAAAAAGGTCAAAAAACCAAAGATCCAGAAACAAAAATTAATTTAAAATTTTATATCTGCATATTCACAATGAAATTGTTAATTTAAAACCGATAATATATCGTGTCGTATTTAAGTTTGGACGCGAAAGTTGTATTATTTAAATGCCGATGTTTGAGCTTGATATATTAAAAAATTTATTTTTCATTATTTGTGATTAAAAATATAAGTTACAAGGGATTATTATATGCAAAAAAAATTTTTAAGTTTTTTTAAGGGTATATTTTCTGTCAATTTCAAAAAGGCCATTTTGCGTTATAGACGGGTCTAAGGAGCCAAAGTAAAACTAAGAAAAACGAAGAATATATATGAGATTAGACCATTAAGGGGATGCATTCTTTCATGTTTTCATAAAATTCACGTTTATGACAATGATATTTGTTGACCTGTAAAAGAGGTATATTGCTAATAAAGAATCAATAAAATGCTTGCATTTAATTGTTAAACAACTCCCGCTAAAATATGGCTTCTGCATCTGCTAGGCTCTAAAGTTAAGCAGATGATATGCTTAAAAATTAAGAACTAAAGGTTATACTTAGAAAATAAACAGCCTATTAAAATAAATAAAATATTTATTTTACCCGTTTTAATATGGCCTACAATATTATCTGGTCTAGAAAAAGCGCCCAGACTCATAAGCGTGTCGCTTTTTTCCCCTCAGACTAAATTTTTGATATACAAATGTCACTATCAAACTTAAAAGAAACAACAATGTAACGTTCTCTCAAATATTTTTTTCGTTTTCTATTATATTCTTGGGCCGCGGCCTTAGGGCAAACTGACAGATTTTGTAACTTTGACAATCTTTATAAAAAAATAATTAAATTTTGATTTTATTAATATCAACTACAAGTTTAATTTTTATGGGAGTATTTAATTTTAAGTAAAACAAGCAACAACATTGATATTTTCATTTCATAAAATATGCGCGCTTATAATTCTGCTCGCATTTGTTATATCATCATTTCTCATGTTTAAAAAATTTGCCAGAGGTTTACAATAATTTAATTTTAAAAAATTCAATATTTGCTTAAAATTTTTAAAAACAGAGACGATGAGCAAAATTTATATAAAAAATTGATGTTGAGGTCTTAAACAAAAAAATTTGGACGATATGGCAACTATCGTTTTTGGTCAAGTTTTTGGTGCTAATTAAGAGTATGAAAATATTTAACCAATGCCTCAGGATTTTTAGTGTCAAATTAAAATTCTATTTTTCGTGGATTCTAAGCTTTTATATTATAAAACCTATAGATAATTAAAAAATTTTAAAAATATTTAGATTACGAGAACATTCATAACTTTCAACAAGAAAAAATAACATAAACAATTTTTACAGCGTTTTGTAGAAAATTAAGCGATAACAATTCCCGTTTAGTTTTTTTCCATATGACTTTAATTTTTTTTCAACTGCATCCAAAGCTTAAAATTTTTTAAACTATCAATAATTTAAATAATCTATTGGCATATTTAGATACCTTATAAAAAGCATATCTAATGAGGATAACTTATAATTACTAGCAATAAAATTTCTATATTTAGGATCAAATAAAGGATTTTATGACAAAAACCACTATCGGCTTAAGCTCATTGGTAAACATTATTGTATTACAAGCAGGCAACGTTTCCTTGCATAGAAAACTTTTATCTTCTTCATTGTAAATTGTTCATATATTTGATAATTATAAACTCACTCTAATGGTTGGATTAGTAACGTGGGACTCAAATACTTTTGTAAGATTATCCATATTTTGCCTGTATAACTCGTATGTTGTTAATTTGGTGACATTGAAGACGGTCCAATGAAACCTTACTGAAGTATAACTAATTTTTTCAAGGGTCAAGTTAAGTAGAACTTGGGCTAAATACATATAATTAAATATTCATAATTGGAAGATCTTTAATTAAATATTTTATGTACTATATATATATATGTGGTCAATTCCAGCGACAAACTTTTTCCCTTCAAAACTCAAATTTGGCTGAAAATTGGTACACTGGTAGGGTCCTTGGTTGCTGATAAATACCTAAATTTTTTTGACAGAAAATAATTTTTGACCGGGTATAGAGCAAATAATATTTATATATTAGCAAAAAATTTTGAAGCACTTTTCACGCATGTATATTAAAAAGTATTGTAGCTAAAGTCCCAAATTTTTTTAAAGACGTAATGTCAACTACTTTAGACATTCGAATTAAAAAATTAAAGTCAAGTTTAAATATAAATAACTCAAAAAACGTATCTTTAAATTTTTAAAAAATTATAAAATATAGCCATTAATAATGTTAACAAATTACATTCATTCAAATATTTGGGGGCATTGACTTTTGATAAAATTCAAAAATAATTAATTTTTTGCCTTAATTTTGTGACTTATTTATGCTCCTATGCAATATATTTAAATATGCCAATGTGCCAAATTTGATCGTATTCAACAAACAGAGCCAACAAGAACCATACAGTTTTATTTGTTTATTATTATTATTAAAAAAAATAAAAAAGTGAACCTCAAAATCAGTGTGATATTCGCCTGTTTTCTAAATCGCCTTTCTGGTTAACCAGCTACCCTTTATTTTATTGATAAAATATTGCTTGCCCCAGCCTTGTTATTTTTGGACTCCTATACCACAAAATATCAAAATTTTGCCAAAAAACGCAATTTAGTGTTAAAAAAACAAACGCAGAAATATTAGTCTGTATAAGCTTATTTTTTTCATATTTGCAATTAAACTAATTATATTTAGAACCTATCATTTATAATTTGCACGTCTAAGTATTAAAAAAATAGAAAATGTTTTACACAACGTGACAGAAACAAAAAAAGAAGATTATGATGTCATTCCATTTTAAATTTTTAATTTATTGGATTGGTAAAAAAAAATTCCTAAAAAAATTACTTAGAAACACAAAGTTATAAAAACATAAATTTAATGCCCAAATCCTTATGCCTAAATCAAATAATTTAAATATTATTTTTTAGAAGGTGTAATGCGTCTTTATTAAGAAACAGTATGATGTAAATGGTAATATTTTTGGTTTTTAAATTGTTTGAGTTAAATATATATTACACAGGTCATCAAATATTAAGAATTGTGAATTTCATGAGAACATGAAAGAATGCATCCCCATGATGGCCTAATTTCTTATATATTTTTCGTTTTCTTCCATCTTTAGCTGCTTAGGTCCGTCTATAACGAAAAATGGCCTTTAAATTGACAGATCTAAATATACCCTAAAAAGAAATAATTTAAAAATCTTTTTTGCATACAAGAACTTCTTGTAATTTATATTTTTAATCGCAAATAATGAAAAATAAATTATATTAGTAAATCAATATCTTACATCGGCATTTACATAATACAAAATATTTCGGGTCCAAACTTAATTTGACACGACATATTATAGGTTTTTAATGAAAATATTATTCGAAATTTGAATTTAATAATTTAACTTTTGTGAATATACAAAAACATGATTTCGATTTAATTTTGTTTTTGAATCTTTTTTGGTTTTTTGACCTTTTTTCTAAAATTTTCAATGTATATAACTGACTAACTAAGTTTGATTAAAAAAAACGATAAGATTTGATATTCTTAAGAGGGGCAGGTTTGATAGTCAACTTAAAACTCTCAAAAATTTGTTGACCTGTGTTATATGCCTTGTTCTAAATACCATAAAAACATATTTATAATTCGTGCAAATTAGTAAAAAATACTGAATGTTATGTTATTTATTATAAAGTAGGTCTAATATTTACGTTATTAAATTAATAAATGAGGCAAATTCTGCCTGGTATTATCTTTTAAAGTTGTTTGACCCTGACATATTGTCTTTTTATAAAACATCTCAACAATTTTTTGAGAGTTATGAGTTAACCACAGAGATCAAACCTGCCATCTTAGGGATTTTCAAGTCCGTTTACCGTTTTTCCTAATCAAACTTAGTTAGTCAATTATAAACATTGAAAATTTAAAAAAAAAAGGTCAAAAAACCAAATAAGATTCAAAAACAAAAACAAATTAAAATTTTATTTTTGCATATTCACAATTGTTAAACTGTTAAATTCAAACTTCAAATAATATTTTCATTAAAAATCGATAATATATCGTGTCGTATTTAAGTTTGAACGCGAAATATTTTGTATAATCTAGATGCCGATGTAAGAGCTAGATATATTAATAAAAGTTATTATTTTTTATTATTTGTGATTGAAAATATAAGTTACAAGGGATTTTTATATGCAAAAAAAATTTTAATTTTTTTCTTTTTAGGGTATATTTAGATGTGTTAATTTGATCAGAAAAGGTCATTTTACATTAAAGACGGATTTAAGGAGCCAAAGAGGGAATAAACTAAGAAAAACGAAAAACACATATGAGATTAGGCTATCATGGGGATGCATTTGTGTTTTCAAATTCACGCTCCTGACATTGATATTTGTTGACCTGTGTAATATGTGTAATAAAAAGCCAATTATGTTATTAAAATATTTGATTTTTACATTTAATTGAGTTTGTTGATATGCTTAAAAAGAGAATATATGTTGATCTTTGATGTTTTAATAGGCCAGAAATATTTTAATTTACATTTTTTATCAATTACGTTTTTAGGGTGTTGATCTTTAGATAATTAATGGAAATAAAATAGTAAACTTTTACAAATTTAATCGTATATTTTTTCTAATTCCTCCCAAAACCCTTGTTTTAATAGATTTGAAAAATTATTTGAATTTTGACAGGGATAAATATTGGGATTTATGTATAAGTTCTGATATTAATCAATTCAAAAAGGGCTAGTAAAAGTTAACAAATGCAAGCATGCAATTTTAAGTTTGTTGCACCTTGAAATTTAAAATATTTGTCAAATTTTTGTTTTTATTTTATAAAAAGTTGGGTACGTTAAAAAATGTTGGGGAATATGTTATAAAGCGATGTTTTATGTATAAAATGTATTTTTAAATTTTAAAATTGGATAGTTAGTTTGCCAGATAGTCTGCTTTTAAGTTAGGAGTAAATTAATGAAAAAATCCAATTTTATTGCTCTCAAGTTTACAATTTTCCTAAATAAATTAGTCAAATTAATAAAACTGTTATAACCTAACATAATTGCTTCTATATCTGAGTGTATAATCAAATTTGGCACTTTTATTTTAATATAGCGCAAGAAGCATATTTTAGTCGAAAAAATTTTTGTTTAAAAAGTCATATCAAGCCCTGACTTAATACGTACTAAAACCGTAAGCAGTTAATTCAATACGGTTTTTAGTAATACTAAATTAAATATTCTGTAAAAAATTGTAAAAATTAAAAAAAATTATTAAATTGTAAACACATGCAAGATAACCCTTATTGTTCTTTTCAAAATATAAAAAAATAAATCTTCAGCAATATAATTTTTTGACTATCCTCCCAAAGTTGCATAATAAAATATTGCCTCCCGTTTTTTACTTTTGCCCTCATCTACGTCAAATATCACTTTCGGTCAAAAAAATTCCAAAAATAGAGAAAGCCTTGGATACTACCTCCATGCAATTATCCAAATCTGAAAGGGTGACCTCCCCGAACTTGTTAAATTGAGGTGGAAATTATGACCATATATATGTGTGAATAAAATATAGATACAAATATAAAAAAAAATTTAAATAATATAATTAGATCAAATAATCACCTTTGTCATTTTTTAATTAACACGATTTAAATCTAAGTTATTCGTATATTTGTTATTTATATGAAGTGGTTTTATTTTATTTAATGTTTATGATTACAAATTGAACAAAGCGAAAACTTTGATTAGTTTAAAAAAATAACTAGCTAATACTTAACAAGGGATTAAAAATCTAATTTCATTAAATATAAATATACCGTCAATGGTAGCATTGCATAGTTTATTTATCGGCCCGTCTTTTATCGCTAATAAAATATAAATGTTAGGTCATATAATTTATTTTTGGTATGGCGCGTTTTGCAAAATTAATTTTATTTTATAATGAGCATAATGGCTTTTATATCAATCAAAAATGTGTATTTTTGCGTTTATCACTGAAGCCGAGAGTTTTACCCTTCAAAATTCATTATCATGTGTGAATAATTTTTTTAAAAATAAAAAATTAACCATGGCGGTTTTCCTTATGTTGAAAAAACATTATTAATATAGTATATACAAATAGTTCTAGATATTGGAAGTCACTTATATGTCTGACTCCTACAATTAAACTATCGTTAAAAATATGCAGCGTTATAAAAATAAATTTTCAGGATTTTATTTGTGATTTTATTTTTTATAATAATAAAAATTACGGCGGTTAAACGGCTCTTGTTGATAGTTTTTTTTATAGAATATAATACATTGCATATTTATTTTAAATTTGAATGGGATTGATTGAGATGAAATATTTAGTTATTTTCAAATCTTTCGGGCCTTCCGTTCTCAAAGATTTCGAAGAAAAGATTTTTATAAAAATTATGTATCTCAATATAACATCTAATATCTTAAGAAGGTATTTATATATTGCATGGCTCAATAGGTAAATTAAATTCAAACTTCCTATAAGATATTTGTTTAAAACCGACATTATACCATATAGGTTGGGGTGCTAATTATTAAGTATAACCTAAATGTGGAAAAGCTCAATAATTGAAAAAAATTTTCATTAATTGAGATAAAATTATAAGCGATTTCTTTACAACTGTCAATAGCCTATTTGGCTATTTTTTCGATATATATTTAAGCAAAATAGCCAAAGTCTGAATAAATTTTGAAAACGGAAAATATATATTAGAAAGACTGGTGATTATTTTTCTCAATTATATTTTCGTTCATTGCATTTTGTCGACCTTTTTTGAAAAAATATAGGCCAATATGAAATTTAAAACTTCGACTCCGACCTGTAATTGCTTTTTTAAATTCATACCTGGCCCCCAGCTCTGCCTTTTTTCGGGCGGGCCGGCACGGCTGTGTGGGCCTTTAGATCCACCATCTAATATTTTTCTCAATAAATTTTTTGATTGAAAAAATATATTCTAAAATTTTAAGTCTCGGCGTTGACGGATTTAATTTGACAATTTAATTATAAAAATGTTTATGACAATTTAAATTGAAAGGTTATAACATGTAATGACAAATTAAAATATTTACCATTTCGAGGCCAATTTATACAACCTATGCAATAAATTAAGAACATGTTTGTAAAATGTTAATTCAAAAATCTAATATAATCAACAAATTCAATCGAGAAATAAGGTACTATATTAGAGAGCCCTCTTTCATCGTTTGCACTTCTCCTTAACAGTTTAAACACATGAAATACGTTGTTTATATGCTGGACATAGAAGTTCGGTTTGTTATTAGAAATTTTATTTTCACTCTTTTTTGTTAATAAATAATTGACCAAAATCTTAAAAATATGTCTATAACTATGTTGGGATTTCCAAACTCATGATTGAATATTTTTTAAATAGTTAACTTATGAGTTTTTAAAAATAATTTAAAAACATATTTATGAATATATTTAAAAGTACTCTTAATTGCAAAAACATTGTGATTGCTCATTTATGGATTTTTATATATTTTTTTTGATATAATTTATAAGCTAACTTTAGAAACCAGGCCATCCAACTTAGGGGTTTTTGAATTTGTTTACCATTTTTTATAGACCAATTTTTTGAACTCAAAACATTAATAAATTTTAAAAATTGTAAAACAAAAAAGATTCCAAAACATGGAAAAAATTTATCTTTATTTAAAACAATTAATTAAATTCAAACTTTCTTGACTCTTAATTTGAACCCATAAGGGCGACCTATTAAAATTGGACAAAATTACTATAACCTAAATATTGATGTAAAAGCTTATACTTAATTTTATTTTTTTGAAAAAAAAAATATGTTACATATGATTTTACATGCAAAAAAATTTTTAATGTCTTTTTTTAAGCTATTCGAAGTGGTAAAATTAGTCTCTGGTTAAATTTGGCCATTTTTTTAATTTTTACTTAAGAAAATATCCAAATTAAAAAACAAAAAATTATATATCAGATAAGGTCTTCATGGGAATTTCCCACCAGTGTTATAATTTTCTTTTTTCACACGTATTATAAAATATTTTAAAAATAAATTTTTTATTCATTTCAAAAAATAGATCGAATTCAAGATGAGTTATTAAAAAAATGTGATAGATATACGGAAATTCGACAATACGCGTCTGTCGAAAGATTTGTGTTTTTATTCGTTTGCTAATGGCAAAAATAAATGAGCAGATGAAAAACACATTGCAACATAAAATTCTAATCATATTACACATTTTTTAATTAATTTTTTTTACTTAAGTAATATTTTAAATATTTAACAGCCCTCTTTTGATATACAAAACTTTAACTCAAAATACGGTAAATGTAAATAAGAGAGTTTAATAAAATAATGTAAGAAAAATTTTATAGATATGTGCACGGCATATGTTTCAATATTAAAAAAATCTAGTATATACACCCTCTTTTGCAACTAGAGTTGAACCGCGCCATAATATCCCAACCCGGCCCATCCGACATATTTTTAACTTAGACTCGGCCCAAAATATACGGCCCGAAATTATTTTATTGCGAGTTAAAACTTTTTTATACAGAGTGTAGAAGCTATTGGGTGAGAAAAAATTAATCATTTTTAGTTCTAGTAAAAAAAATAAGAAAAATAAAATATAAAACGACCCGACTCGTAATTCACTTTAATTCACATGTCCCACCCCACCCGTTTTGAATTTCGACTCCTGGCTCGCCCTTGGGCGGAGCAGCACCTGTGCGGGCTTTCTGGTCGTGATTTTGGTCTCAAATCAACCTAAAGTTATTTAATAAAACATGTCAAATTTGTAATAATACAAAATAATTAATAAATTGATGGTAGTTAATTAACAAAAGTTACTGATCAATTTTTAGCCGAAATAATTTTAGCATCATTTTTGCTATTATAGGCCAGATTATCAGTTTTTTCTTTACCATTTTTACCGCCAAATTAACATATGCACGTCTGCCATACACTTTGTGACTCTAAGCATCAAACAACATTTAATAAAATTTTATGACAAATTTTTAATTAAAACATATTTATTTTTAAATCAAAAACAAAATAATTCCAGTTTAATAACCAGAGGTCGCAGGGATATACAAGATAATAGAATGAGGGATAGGCAAAACTTAATAAATGATTTTTAACCAACGAATTTAAAATTTTTAAATCAAAAAAAATATGGAAAAAAAAGATAAAATAATTTTTTTTTTAAAAAAATGTTGCTTAAATAAGGCAATTTTGGCAAATAGGTGTAAATAGTTTTTAGGATATAGTAAATACAAATAAATTGAAAATTTGTTTATCTCACAACAAAAAACAAATATTTATATAAAATAAATAAGGAAATCAAATAAAATTACTGGTTAAAAAATTACAAAACATTAGAAACTTGAATTTGCATGAACATTAAAATGCATATAAAATTTTATTTTTATTTAAATTTGTTATTTGAAATAAATTCAACGCCATGGTCTAACATGATAACATTTTTTGGGGTAGGGAGGAATGAAAGTACTAGGCCCCGTCGTTTATTCTGATCAATTAGAATAAGCCATTTTTATATCAATAAATATGACGTTGTTCCTAATATTACAAATTTAATAACACCATCCTCTTTTTGCCTTAAAAGAGGCGGCATAATCGTAGTACGTTTTCCTGTCGGGAGGATACCTGATTTATAGTGAAAGAGTTAAACAAAGATTATGTTACATGAGCTTTTTTTTCTTTTTGGCCCGAGAAAAAAACACACCCCTTTTACCCTTTGGCCTATATTTTTTTGCATTGTTTTTTACACTTTATGCAAAATTTTGCTTTTAGATTTCATAACCATGATTGTGCTATTAAAATTAGAATATAAATTATTTACCAGTATTACTAAGGCTATGAGTGTTTGGTATCATGTATGGAATACGTCGCGGAACTATAAAAAAATATGCGTAATTATAACAAAAGCCTATAAATTAAACCATGCCCGATTCTAGCTTTTTCATTTGGGGGGGGGGGGGCAAAAAAAACTTGGGGGGGGGGGGGGGGGGCCAGAAAATTTTTTTTTGCCGCCTTCGGCGGCAAAATTGGCTGTGACTTTCGGTCACGGCAAAAAATATACACAACAATAGAATCCATGTTCAAAATTTTAAATTAATAGTAATTTATTATATTCATAAAATAAAAAAAATGATTGCGTTTATAATTTGGATATGTGAATTAAAATTAATTGTTTTCACTAATATCTATTGCTTAAAAAGATATGAGATTTGGAAATTAATTTTAAGTATAATTTTATCATTTGGTATCAATGCGCATGAAAATTAAAAATATGATATATATGAATGATAAAAATGAATTATATAAAACTTTGGATTTTAGAAAATGAATAGTAAAATAAGCAAGGGCTTAGCAAGTTGTAAAGCTTAGAGGGGGTTTCAAAAAAAAAATTTTGCCGCCTTCGGCGGCATAGTGCGGGCACGACCTTCGGTCGTGCCATAGTGTTTTAGTTTGAAATCTACTGATTCTTATGATTGTTACTTAATTTTGCTTTTTAAAATTTGAGTAATCATTAAGGACTTTTATAAATAATGTTTATATAAACAAACATATATGGTATTAAGAAAATTATATTATTGATATATTATATGCAATAAATTTTGATAAAATTATGTAATGAACTTATATAATAAAAATATTTAACTAGTATTTTAATTTGAGGGGAAGGGAGATTTTAAAATTAAATATTTAAAAATATTTTAAATGTAATTTAATTTTATATTTAATTGGTATTTTAGTTTGGGGGAGGGGGGGGGGGGGGGATATGCACTAAAAGTTTTTAATTTGGGTGGGGATATGGCATGCTTGGGGCGAGTTTCATCCCCCCCCCCCCCCTCTCCTACGCCAATGAAAATAAGATTGATTATCATGAATACTTATTGTATAAGTATGCTAATTTGGAAGATTATAAATGAAAAAACACTGGTTATATATAACTAGTAATTAATATTAAGGTAAAAAATTAAATAAAACATGAACATAAACGTTAAATGCGCATAAAAAAAATTGCAACCATGTCTTAAAATAGTAAATAATTAGCTGATTATGAGCAGTGTTTTGTATTAATCTAACAATTTTTTGCTAGTGGTTGTTTTGATTAAATTATAAAATTCATCAAAATTTAACGCCCCAGTTAATGATTTTTTGTGTCCTAGAAGAACCAAATCTCCTTTTAGCAGGACACTACTTAACAGCCTATTAGAAGTTATTATCATTCTTAAAGAAGAAAATGTGGCCTCACAACTCGACGTTGAAGAGCCAAATAACAAGCTTATAAGAAAAATGTTATAGATTAGAAAACGCATCTTTGTAATCATATAAAAATCTAACAAAATCATTAGTAACACATTCTCTGTAATTATTAAGTTTCTTATTAAAATTTTTTTGGCTACGTCAATTTCTTTATATAATAAATTTTTATCAATATTACTTATTTTTAAAAGAGGCTCTAATTTATTTATATCTAAAAAAAGGTTAATCAAATTTATTAAGGGAATCTAAAGATTTTAAATAAATATTATCGGTAAAAATCTATTATCAAAAGAATTAATAAATAAATTAATAATATTAAAATAAATACTTTTTACTTCATTATTAATATTTAAAATATTTTCAAACTTATGAGTACAAAATAAATAAAAATCAGAAAAATCTTTAGGTTTAGTTTTTCTTTTATCCATAGATAAATTATTGTCATTTATATCAAAATATTTTTTGAATATTTTCAAATGTATTTTTATTTCTTAATTGTTTAATATCTAACAAACAATGGTGTATTTTATCATAAGTTTTAAAAATCGTTCTGCATTTAAATTAATCTATAATTATATTTAATAAATAAAATAATTTTTCAAATGATAAAAACAAAAAAATAAATTGATGATTATAAATATGGTCAAAAAACTTCGACGCTTCGGCCCTGTGACCTGAAGATATAAAATTTATTTTATTTTAAATTTTCAAAAGATTATTCAATATTTTTGTGTAATTTTTAAAAAAAAAAACAATGGCCAGGTAGTGACCACACCACCGATGGGCAACAGCCGGGGTATGGACCCGCATTCACTAACTACCTTGATTGCATCTATTGAAAAATTTATGAAGGGAACAAAAAATATCAAAAAAATCTTTCTGATTATAGGCAGCCAAAATCAATTTAATTTTATTTATTATAATGAAATGATATAAATGTTTAAAATTATTGATAACACTGGACAACAAAAAAAAACAACATAAACGCTTTTTTGAGGGTTTTGTAAAGATTTTTCTTGCGATAACGTTCCTGGGTTTAGATTTTTTTCAATGACTCTAATTTATTTAAACCGCGTCCAAAGTTCAGAAAAAAATGCACAAAATTTTTTTACTATTAATTCTACAAAAAATCTATTGGCATATTCAGATTCCTTATAAAAAACATATCTAAAAAAGGTTATTACATAAAACTTTTAGCAATTTACTTTCAAATTCTTTAGGATCAAAAAACGGAATTTATGACAAAAACCACTAATTTTACGAAAATAAAAAAATAAAAAAAAATTAAATATTTGAAAAAAATTTAAACCCCTTACATTAATAATGAATGTTTTCATTATCTAAATATATTTTTAAACTTTTGTTACTACCTATAGGTTTTAAGATATAGAAGCCCAAAATTCCCCAAAAATTGAAAAATCTCAACTTTGACACCGAATAACTAAAAATCTGAGGCATTGGCTAAAATTTTGATTTCATATTCGTGATCCCTGCCAAAAATTTGACTAATAACCATAGTTGCCATAAATGATGCTCATCGTCCAAATTTTGTTGTCCAGTGTAATTAAGTCATTATCTAATTGAAATAAAATGTCCTCTTCAGATTTTAACAAAAGGAGATTTGTAAAAACATATCTCTCATTTTGTTAAGAAGAGAAGTTATTAATTTTATCTTGCTCATTGATCTCTCAGCGCTACAGCTGGAGATCGTTGTGAGCAAGATTTTATATATTTTATTAAGGTTTTCAAAACTGTTGTTAGTATTATTTAAAGCCCCATAAGGTAGTAAAAAATTGTCATCTGAACTAAACAAGGTTTCATCATCATCCTCATCACTTTTTTCAACGTCGTCCTCCGGATATTTACAGAAACTCTCTGGAGTATTTTTTGAAATATTAACCATTCAAATATTTGGTAGAAATGATTCCATCTATTAAAGCTTGGCGGAAAAACGGAATAAACATTTTCATTTCTTCAGAAATCAAATAAGGGTCAAGGTCGTAAAAAGCACATATCTCGTTTATATTTTCCACATTAACTTCATTGTATTTTTTTAATGAAGCTGTGGTAAAATACGAGACTCCTTTATAAAATTGTAAAGTATCATCATTAAATCTTCGTGAAATTGCATCAAGATAAGATCCAAAGCTTTAACATATGTTTTAATAAGGTAGCTATAAATTATATACTATTTTTACCATTTGATTACGTCCACCTCGCCGCATTTTTGTTTTAAACTAAAATCAACATTGTTTTCTTTACAAAATTTAGAGGTATCCTCAATGATTATTTCAAATTTTTCTTGATCTGCATTTTAATATAATAAAACAAACTTCGTAATTTATTCAAATTTAATATAGTGCATTTTATTAAAGAGATTGTGGCTCTCATATCAAACAATGGGCTTTGGAGTTGCAAGATAATAATTTTTTGATATAGTAAATTTAGGTAAAAATATGCCAATAAGTTACTTTTTGACAACTTTAATAGCAAATAAAATGAAAACTAGATCAGGTAGGAAAAAACGGAAAGCACCATGATGTTTAAATAAAATGAAAACTAGATCAGATAGGAAAAAACGGAAGGCACCATGATGTTTAGCAGAAAAAACTGCGCTAGAAAAATGTTCAAGTATTTGGTCTAAAATATGAAGTCATTTTTTGTCGACCAGTGTTATATATGTTTTGTGTGTAGACCCCACTTTGACTGCTATAGCCCTCCTTTTTAAAAACTCCCCATAACTATACCTACCCCCTTCGAATACCTACCCCCCTCGGCTGATTTTTTGGAACCACTTGGTTACCCCCCCTTCCCCCCGGAATCCGATGCCTAAGAAATTTTCTCACTTGTCATCAATCTTTTGTTAGAGTATAATCTAGAACCAGTGTCTCAAATAGCTTTCACAAATATAAAGCTTTCTGTAAAATCAAATTTTTTATATCTAATAACAACAGAAATAATTTCTGTGTTAGTTTGATCTCTCTAGGGGATGAGAAGTGTTAATGAATAAAAACACTTTTAAAAAAAAGTAAATGTTTTTAAAATAATATTTTTTAGATGTTTTTGACGGAGCAAATTTAATTATATTATGTGGAAGAAAAAATAAAATTTATACATATTTTTGGAGGGGCAAATTTAATTTTTGGGGGGGGGGGGGGGGGGGCAAAAATAAAATTACTATGTATTTGGGGGGGGGGGGGGCAAATTCAATTTGGGGGGGGGGGGAAGGGGGGCAAACATAAAATTACTATGTATTTTTTTTTGGGGGGGGGGGGCAATTTATTTGGGGGGGGGGGGGGCAATCAAAAACTTGGGGGGCCCCCACAGGGGTCTAGAATCGTGCCTGAATTAAACGTCAAAAATGTTTTTGGGGACGCATTTAATAAAAAACAATTATTTTACCCAATACTTATAATTGCAGATGGGTAAATGTTATATCTTTAATTGCATGCGCGACCCACATGTTTTGGTATCACATTGTCGCAATCTTTTACAAATGGCTGTTAAAAAAAGAGGGTAATTTCTTGAAAAAATTGCTGGGCTTTTTTGTTTTATTCATTAAAGAATACATTTAAACTAAGGTACATAAGATGACAGTTTTAACAGTACAATTAAAACAACAAATACAAATTGTTTTTACAGAATTTTTAAATTGCATAGTTAGAGGTATACAAATAAGATAAAATATCAATTGTTTATCATAACTGATTGAATGATAAAAATAATCTTGGGAACGTTTTTTTTATTGCAAAACTAATTATTATTAGCCAACAACTATGGTCCTTAGTTAAGTATTTTTTATTATAGGCAAACTCCGTTTTTAATTTTAATTTTTAAACGCGGGCGAGGTAAAAGTACATTTTACCTTAGCAAAAACGCACTTGACAGTCTTAATCATATTTCATAAATGTTAAATAAAGGTTAATTTTATAGAAGTTAAATTTTTTGGAGCAAATTTATTAACAGGTCGTTATGGAAAAAATATACAGAAATTAATTTTCTTTATACAACCTTAAAAATAGCGTTTTCTAGTCGATGGACAGTTGCACGTTATTTTGATTGAAAACGTTCGATTTCAAATATTCGTCAAAAAAATTTTAGTATTTTAATAGTACATTTATTATATAATGATGTGATTGTATTTCTTTTCTACTAATTTAGCAAATGAGCTTGTGACAATTAGTTTACATGAAATTTAATTGAAAGCTAAAATTTTATGGTGTAATAAATACATCAATTTATTCAATTTAAATTAATTTGTTAACGTCAAGAATGTCTAACGCACTTAATAAAAGTTTTTTTTTTCAGAATTTCCTGAAAAACTAATATATTTAAGGCAAGTATAAAAGCCCAGCCCAAAAAAAGAAAATCTCATTTTTGACACCGAATAAAAAAAAATAAAGCATTGCTAAAATTTCAGTTGGTAACCTAAAACTGGACCGAAGACGATTAATAATATTAAATCGTTCAAATTCTTAATGTTTACCATAAAAAGTAATATACAACCTCTTACAATGGTTGGACAAAATCAATTCATTTTTAAAACCTATTTATAAATAAAATCATATAAAAAAAGTTACAATTATTTTTCTAAACCAACAATATCTAAACTTCCACAACCCCTTAAAACAAGCAAAACATTAGATAACCAAAATATCTTAAATTGTAAATCTTTTTACTTTTGACAATATTAGGAATATTTAGATTAAAGGAAAGGAATAAGCTGCAGTAAAAAAAATAGCAATTATCTTTGCAATAGCAGAGCATAACTTAGAATTTTCCCCCAACTTAATTTTTACTAAAATTCCACACAATGAAAAAATTTGTATAAGAAAAAGTATTTTAAAACGTTGAAATCAACTCTAACCTTAATCTTTCAAATAATTTGAATCATTTTCCAAACAAGGCAGGCCACAATAATAAAGAATTATTAAACTTTTTTAATTTTTCTCCCAAATGTATATATTATAATTTTAATATGAGACACTTATTTGTATGTATCATGTTATCCTAATTTTTTTATAATTTTCCTTTACGAAAAAAATTTCAAAATTTTATTTTCAAATTGTTAAATTATGCGCAACTTTTTTTTTTAAAAAAATTTCCAAAAAGTTTTAATAAATAAATAAAATTATTAAAGTTTTATAAAAATAAAAACTCACTTTGCACGTGACCTTTTACTGAAAAGGATTACCATATGTTCGAAATATTCATCATTTATTCTTTTTTTTCTGCATATATTTGCCAATTTGTTTATCAAATAAATTATAATTAAAATACAATCTCAGCGAAATTAATGTTCACATAGTTAGCTAGTGATGTTCAACAAATACCATGAGCTAGGTACCAAATTAAATTTATTTTAAAGCATTTAAGCTTTGCTATCCACAGAATAGGGCTTTCTATAGGATATGAATATTAATTTTAGCAATGAAAACATGTACGTGATCGGCAAATATCTAAGAATCAAATCTGCCAAATTAAATAACACAGGGCTTCCTATTCTTGGATGAAGTCTCCCACGGTAGAGTTTATAATCTCCAAAACTATTTTCTCATTCGCATATAAACCTTTTGCTTTTAGGCAACAAAAGTTGTCTAGGTATTTGTCAAACGCATTCTCAAGAAGATCTATGTATATGCTAAATATTATTTTTCCCACATTTCCTCAAGTCAATGTGAATGGTGTCACTCGTTCTTTTGCCTTCCATATCTTGTAATCGCACGTTTTTAAGGGTAAATAAATTCCTCAATACTACAAGCAATAGTTTAAAGAACAAATTTATTTTGTCTCAAAAAAGTAGAATGCTGATTCCATTTGTGAGATATTGTGTAATTTAGAAAGGATGGCATTATATCGTAACAAAAACTGAATACTCTTAAGAAGACTTAGCTTTACAGCATTTAATCAAATAGTTGTCTTGATATTGCTACTCTTTTATATTTTAACATTTTTGATTCTGATTTGTGCTATACTAGTAAATATTTTCTTGTATAAAGCAGGTTAACAAATATCAATGTTAACTGTTTATGAAAACATAAAAGCATACCTCCCGGCAGGTCTATTCGGTGTAAAATGAACTCGTGTAAAATGACCTTTTACACGAGTTTATTATACGCCGAATAGTAAAAACGCTTTGCAACATATGTATTATATTTAATGATAGTTTTCTTATGTAAAATTTTATGAGGATTCCAAATATGTTATCTAACTCATTTAGTTTTCAAATAAATGCAATTTTAAAATTTTAATAACTATATAAATTAGCATATATGAATTCTTACAAATTTATTGATTATAATCCACCAATCTAACATTTTACAACAAATTTAATTATCTCATTCGCGAAATTACATTCTCTATCTTATAATTTCTTTTTAAATATAGTTAAAAGCCTAAATGTTAATTCGGAATTTTATTATATATAGATGAATTGTGCGTCTTTAATTTACGTGTTGCCGAGTGGCTAGAGTTCGTCTCTAGCACATCTGCCCGGTTCTATTCCCTGAGGATACACTTTTTTAAATATTTTTTTAATATACCCAATTGTTGCCTGACTTAGTTTAAATACTAGCAGTTCCTAAAATGTTATTTTACACTTAAATGTTGTTATATTTTATCCCTGGAGCAGCGTGCACTTTTAATTTATTTGAGACCCATAAACTTTACTTCAGCTGCTTTCTGCAGTTTAAGCCATTCCCTTTTTTTTCCTTTTCTCGCTTCCTGCTTCTAGAAACTTCGGTTGTTTTCAAATGACTATATAAAAGGTTGTATATTTAAATTTTTAATAAAAATTAATAAGACGCATAAATCTACCAGTGAACATATTTTAGTTTCTTAAAAAAGTTATCTCTATAAATAAAAAGTTATTGACAAAAAAATAAGATGATATAAGGCTATCATGGGGATGTATGCTTTCATGTTTTCGTAAACTTATTTTTCCTGTTGATATTCGTTGACCTGTGTCATAATCAAAATTAACATTATAAGTTGCATTAAATTAATTTTTTTAATATTTTTGGGCTTTTATAATATAGATTTTAATATTTTTTGTAAATTTTTAATGTTTTTGCAGGCTCTTAATTTGACTTGAAAAAGGTAATTCGTATTAAATTTTTGAATGATACTAGCCAATGGCATACCAAGAGGTTATGATGCGTACCCCCTTTGCTTAATAACAATTTTGTAAATCGTTCTATGCACTAAAAATTAGGTCTACATAATCTCATATTCTACCCCCTAAATATTTCCCATGTCTACTTTTTACCCCACCACCTTTTATATAAATCTTGGGTACGGCTCTAACCCATGATATTTGTCATAAAAGAAAGAATTTAAATATCAAAAAGTTGTTAGTGATAAAATTTATATGTCTAAAAGTGTTAGGTTTATATGTCAGCGTCCAAACGCAATATTCCGCCGGCGGAATATTGTCTGGACTTGACCTCAGCGTCCAAAGCTTATATTCCGCCGGCGGAATATAAATTGGCGTATAGTCAACGACCAAAACGCATTTTCGCCGGCGGAATATTGTCTGGACTTGAGCACAACGTCCAAAGCTTATATTCCGCTGGCGGAATATTAATTGGCGTATAGTCAACGACCAAAACGCATTTTCGCCGGCGGAATATTGTCTGGACTTGAGCTCAACGTCCAAAGCTTATATTCCGCCGGCGGAATATAAATTGGCGTATAGTCAACGTCCAAAATGCATTTTCGCCGGCGGAATATTGTCTGGACTTGAGCTCAACGTCCAAAGCTCATATTCCGCCGGCAATGTTGCACAATTTAAGGGACAAACAAACTTAATGTGTTAAATTTTTAAATATCGATCTTTAGATGTTTTTGATTTTTTATGCTTAGATTATGAAATGTTAAATAATTATGGGTTAATTTGAAATTAAGGTTGAGGGCTAGAATGGTGTTTAGGAGTATAGTATAATGCTCATCTTTTCAGCTCCGAGCGCTAAGCTCTCACTCTTTTCTCACAATACTCAGTAGCGGTGCGTGTTTTGTAGCTTCTTAGGGTGGTCGGTTTATATAGTATTTTCCTCGGTTCTCATATCGTCATCTTCCCACCGACCTCCTTGATGAATTGAAGAGTTTATAATACTTTAACCTGAGACCCGATTTGGCACACTCCGTCTCGTTACACACTGTTTTCATTTTTTCTGTTCAGACGTCCATAAATCTACTTATCTAACTATTTTAGCATTATAGCGCAAAAACAGGCAAATCTAAACAATCAAAATTTTGGCCCGGGCAGACATTTCGGGCCTAGCGGCAGGGGCCGGGTGGCATATAGCCGGACGCTATTTAACCGGACGGGCTTTTAGGTCCCCAACCGAGAACACTACCAAGAAGTGCGCTAATGAATTCTAATAACCGCGTAAATTTTTATTTATACTTAATGGGCGGAAGACCTTAAAACGTCGATGTAAACAATGCTGTCACTTTAAATCCCCGAAGATCTTAGTGCGCAATAAAGTTATTAATGCTAATAGTTATTAAAAAAACTTACCAAGGTGCGTTAAAACACGAAGGTGATTATTGAGAGCGCGCGAAAGACTTCTAAGACTAGAGGGACTGCACTGATGTCAGACTTACTGATGTCAGACTTTTAGGGAATATAAAACGATAAAAAACCAAAACCTTTTAAGCTTTATCTCAGCTCTCTCGTTCAACCGTTTTAGAGTTAGGTCATTAAGGACCATTCTAAATATTTTCAATGTTTATAGCTTAACAAGTGTAATTAAAAAAAACGATAACGGATTTATAAATCTTTAAGATGAGGTTTGATGTCCCTAGTTATAGCTCATAACTCTCCAAAATTTGTTGACCTGTGTAAGTAGGCGGGGCTAAAAGGGTTAGGTTGTGCCGGGATAAGAAAAATAGGGCGAGGAAAGTATTTTTAAGTGAATGATTCTGACTTTAACTTTGATAAGAGACAAACATTGTGCTAAGAAAAAATGATGTCGGGCTTGGCCAAACTTTTTGATAAATTATACTTTAATTAAAATATTTTTGACAATACCCTGACCTGCATTATGCAGTTTAATTTCAGCAGTTTAAAAACTTGATATCGCATTAAACTTATTATGACAATTTGACTTTTTATAAATAACCAGGTAAAAAACTCATTTTGTAGAACAAAAAACCTAAAACAATAAATTATTTTGTGTTCGGGAAAATAAAAGACAAAGCTTCATGGGGGATTAAAGAGATTCGTATATTTAGGCGGGCCAGGTGTGAGTCGAAAATAGGTAAGGTAGGCCTAGCCGGATATGCCAACTTTAATTATTGTGAGCCTTTTTGACATCATAACTTTTTTTCAAATTCTTTAGATGCCTTGGCTCACCCAATAATCGGGTTAGGTCAGGCTATAATCTAAATATTTATATTTTCTCAAGATTTGTGAAAGTAAATTTTTATGATCAAGTGGAAGGTCGTTATGATTTATGACTAATATCACTTTTATCAACAACATTTTTTTCGTAATGGAGGAGATAGGTTGCTCGTTAAAGAACGAAAAATTCTCATATGATCTTAACATTTTGCTGCACTAATCAAACATTATAAAGAAAAATTTTCATATTGAGTTGAGATTTTTAAAAATAAGATTTTTCAATTTTAAAGAAACACCATTCTAGTGTTTTCATTTTATCAAACTAAATTAATTGAAAAATTTAATATTGTCATAAAGCGTTTTTAGGCACTTTGGTAAGTTTTATAGACACCAGGATCCTCGGAGCATTTAAAGTCACCGGCGCGTTATTATATCTTAACCTTTTATGCTTTCGCCCATTTTTCAGTTTAAAAAAAGTCGGTTAAAAATTATTAGCGCGCCTCTGTGTATCTAAAAATTCTACGCGCTTTCACATATGTAGGTGATTAAATCGAAATTCAAAAGTCCGGCCCGCCCGAAACACAAGCCAGGATCGGTCAAAATTTATAACGGGCCAAATAAACTTGACTTTTATCTAAAATAGTATTTACGGGCAGCGCCTAAGCTTTAAATGTGCTCTTTTTTTACTATTAAACAAGAACTAGAAACCAATTTTTTAAGTTTATAATTAAAAAATTTCGGGCCTTATTTTTGGATTCGATCCAGGCCGGCCATAAATTTGAAAAAACATTTTTAAAAATATATTTGGCTGCCGGGCCAAGTTTAAAATCTAAATAACATCTTTATTGCCTGCCTTCAAAAATCCTCAGCGCCATTCTGAAGGGCTTTCAGATGCTTTGATCTCTTTTATTGTCTAAATTACTTTTAAACTTAAAGCTTGTTAATATTGGCCATTCCGTTATACATTAGGTTCCCCCTATACTTTTTATTATTACATAAATTAAAGAGGCGTCCATATGTATTTATGGCAAGCGGCATAGGGTAAAAAGAATTTATATTAAGAATTGCCTTCTAAATATTTGAACATATAAATACTTTTGCTTGATTTTTAGTTTCATTTCCTTTTTATTCAAATTAACATATTTCCGGGAGGTATTTGAGTCGAACAGAATTAAAAATGAAAAAAATAATTATGAGCAGGCAGGGCCTAAGTTATGATTTGCCAGATGGTTTGGGCGGGAATTTTACGGGCCGGTCTAAACTCTAATTGTAATATGCTGGGAGTTATCATATAAATTTTTTTATTTCAAAGATTGGCAAGGGATCCAAAAAAATTGTCAAAATATTGACATTGGTATATTTCGAACCTGAAATTTTATTGAGCTAAATGTCATTTTAAATTATTTTAATTATTTATCGGTGCATAAAAATATAAATGGGACTAGTGAAGTTCAAAATTTACTTTAAAAATGTTTAATGCTGTTTATTTACTCTACAAAAATTGCAAATATTTAACTAATAATATACCTCCCATTACCTTAACACCAATTTAGTATTTAATAAGCCTGGTCAAGCTGGTCCTTAATGACCTAACTCTAAAACGGTTGAACGAGAGAGCTGAGATAAAGCTTAATTTGGTTTTGGTTTTTTATCGTTTTATATTCCCTAAAAGTCTGACATCAGTAAGTCTGACATCAGTGCAGTCCCTCTAGTCTTAGAAGTCTTTCGCGCGCTCTCAATAATCACCTTCGTGTTTTAACGCACCTTGGTAAGTTTTTTTAATAACTATTAGCATTAATAACTTTATTGCGCACTAAGATCTTCGGGGATTTAAAGTGACAGCATTGTTTACATCGACGTTTTAAGGTCTTCCGCCCATTAAGTATAAATAAAAATTTACGCGGTTATTAGAATTCATTAGCGCACTTCTTGGTAGTGTTTTCGGTTGGGGACCTAAAAGCTCGTCCGGTTAAATAGCGTCCGGCTATATGCCACCCGGCCCCTGCCGCTAGGCCCGAAATGTTCCGGGCCAAAATTTTGATTGTTTAGATTTGCCTGTTTTTTGCGCTATAATGCTAAAATAGTTAGATAAGTAGATTTATGGACGTCTGAACAGAAAAAATGAAAACAGTGTGTAACGAGACGGAGTGTGCCAAATCCGGTCTCAGGTTAAAGTATTATAAACTCTTCAATTCATCAAGGAGGTCGGTGGGAAGATGACGATATGAGAACCGAGGAAAATACTATATAAACCGACCACCCTAAGAAGCTACAAAACACGCACCGCTACTGAGTATTGTGAGAAAAGAGTGAGAGCTTAGCGCTCGGAGCTGAAAGGATGAGCATTATACTATACTCCTAAACACCATTCTAGCCCTCAACCTTAATTTCAAATTAACCCATAATTATTTAACATTTCATAATCTAAGCATAAAAAATCAAAAACATCTAAAGATCGATATTTAAAAATTTAACACATTAAGTTTGTTTGTCCCTTAAATTGTGCAACATTGCCGGCGGAATATGAGCTTTGGACGTTGAGCTCAAGTCCAGACAATATTCCGCCGGCGAAAATGCATTTTGGACGTTGACTATACGCCAATTTATATTCCGCCGGCGGAATATAAGCTTTGGACGTTGAGCTCAAGTCCAGACAATATTCCGCCGGCGAAAATGCGTTTTGGTCGTTGACTATACGCCAACAGACAATATTCCGCCGGCGAAAATGCGTTTTGGTCGTTGACTATACGCCAATTTATATTCCGCCGGCGGAATATAAGCTTTGGACGCTGAGGTCAAGTCCAGACAATATTCCGCCGGCGGAATATTGCGTTTGGACGCTGACATATATATTGATTTTAATTAAGAAAATTTTTTAAAATTAATCAGAAGTTGCAACAAGAACACTAGATAAGAAGATAAAAATGTTGTATTGCATCAAATATTAAATCATTAATTAGTATCTACGTATCTAATTTTTATAAATATTTAGGTCATATTTGACAGCTGATTACGAATCTGTTTTCCAAATTTCTGTCCGACTTTCAGTTTTAAAGATATTTTTCTTGTAATTTGATCATGTGATCCAACTAGGAACAGTTGTGGTTTAGGGTTAGTGTCAGGGTGAAATTAGTTGTGTGGTTAGTATTAGGGTTAGGCTTCGAGGCTAATTTCACCTTAACACTAACCCTAAACACCACGCTAAACCTACCTACCACTAACAGATTTGAGCCTAACAATTAAATTAATCTAGTAATATTATATTTATTATTGTAACAGTTATAATTTGTACAATTATCTTTATTTGTTTTGTAAATCTAATTTTAAATACTTACTATTCTTCATCACTAATCGTTTCTCTAGATTTAAAAAAGTCGGCTGCCTTTAAAAAGGTCTTATATGGATCGACTTTATTTTCCTCACACATTTTAGAAAGAGGAAGTGAGAAAGATATCTATCATAATCTTTCTTCTTATTTTTGAATTTTTAAAGAAAAAAAATATAAAATTTCTGAAAAAAAAAATTTTTTTTATTTTTGAATTTTCAAAAAATTCAAAGAATGTTTAAAAAGAAAATTTAAAATTTTTTAATTTGAAAAAAAAAATGTAAGGTAAAAATCTCAAACTTTAATAACATCATATGTTAATTTTTGATGGCACCTGTTAATTTTTAACCGCACCAAACCATCTTTTATGAAATTTAAATATCATATATCTCCAATTCTAATAATGAGACTGATTGGAAAACAGATTTTTAATCAGGGTGTCAAGTAAAACCTAATAATTTGTCTAATGCCATGTAATCCAAAGGCCCGATGTAATATAGCTTTGGAGGAAATTTTTTTTTAAATAATGGCTAAAATCCATTTAGATCGAATAGCTGTGCAATATATGTAAACATTCATTAGATATAAAAATATGCATACTTAAAAACGGCATGCTTTGCTCTAATTTGATTCCAAAACTAAATGTTACAAACAGTCGGTAGGTGTTCTTGCCATCAGGGAAGTCGTAATTTTCCAAGTGTGACATTGACTATTTAAAATATATAATAGTATTTAATTTTTCCTCTTTACTTTGTAAAATTTAACGTTTATACGCAATTTATAAATATTTCTAATTAGCAAAAATAACAACTACATCTTAGCTAGCTAAAAAAAACTTATAATAATTATTTTTTCATTGCAATTAATTAAATTTCAAATTTCATTGCAATTAATTAAATTTCAAATTCACAAGTGCCACCGTGCAGGTTTGTCAGTAAACTCGGCTGAGATAAATGATAACGTGGACCTTAATATAGGGAGCGTTCAAACTTCATTCAAAATATTGGCCCAATGTTGATTTTTTAAGGGTTATTTTTCTAAGATTCTTGTTGAAATAATTGTTAGCTATGTTTCTATAGAATTACATAAAAACACATCAATATTTTCAAACATTTTTAGAGGAACTACCGAAATATTGAAAAAACAATGGTTTATAATTTTCGATGTAATTCGAATCTTAACTATACAGAATATAAAAATTTGTTAAAAAAAAATGAAGTAAAGCGCACATTAGATAAACTATTAGCCCGCCGCGTCTAGTTATTTTTTTTCTATATATTTGAATTCTTTATTACACAGCTGAACAAATTTTTGAAAGTTATGAGCTTACTTTAGAGACCAGACCTATCTTAAAAATATTTGAATCCGATCGTTTCATCTAATTAAACTTTAAAAGCCAGCTCTAAACATCAATAATTTTGGATCAATAATTTTGGAAAAATGTTTAGAAAAACTAAAAAAGATTATAAAATCAAAATGTTTAATCAAAATTTAATATATTCACAGCAGCTACAATTAAATTTATTAAATTATTATTTTTATTTCTAAAAAAATACATATCATGTTTATTTAGATTAGGGTGCCAAATATTCTGTATAAATGTTGATGTGAGAGCTTATAAGTTAAAACTGATATCATAATGAAAAAAATTAATTAATTTTTTTCTTATGGTATGCTAAAGGTCGCAAAACTAGTTGATTAAGTCAAATTTAGCAACTTTTTAATAAGCCAAAGTCTGAAAACTTTAAACGGAATATGAGGAAGTATTATTAATATTTAGCCCAATTAAATTTATTCTAATATAAATTGTCAAATAGTCTACAATTTTTTTGAAAATTGTGATTTTCTACCTACCCATTAAAAAACCTTTTTCCTCAAAAATTTTTTTAAAAGCCTCTGCTTTAGAATAATTTTTAAACAATAAGCAATCAGCATAATTAGACTCGTTTTCTATTTATAGGCCTAATTGGCACATCTAACATGAATTCTATATCTCTCCTGTTAGGTTTTGTATTGCACGCCAAATTTATCACAACGGACAAAGATGTCGAATGCAGAAAACGATATATTATTAAAATGTGTTTTTTACTTGTAATAACTTCTCTTTTTTAATTGAGACGATATTCTTTTTCTTTATATAAGAATAGTTATTCCATTCTAATGCTTTGCATATTGTTTCAAACACTTAATGCAACCAATTAAAAACAAAAGCTTTATAAAAATTAAACAAAGTTCTAAATTGATTATCGAAATGTAAACATCCTTCTAATTTTAAATCAAAATATTTATTTTATATTTTAACGAGTTTGACAACTTTATTAAAAAACAAAACAAACTGTAAGAATAAACATTTGAAAATTTAGCGTAAAATTTTTGCAAGATAACGTTAGCCAAAATTAAAAAAAACTAAATATATATTTTTTGATATTGAACTTTAGTTATATATTTTTTGTATTAAAGCCGTTCACACAGGTAAGCGAATGTTTTTGAAAAAATTTAAAAGGCGCTGTGAATTAAGAATATATATGGTCAATTCCACCTCAATCCAAAAAGTCCGGGAGGGGTACCTCTTTTAATTTGACTGAAATTTTGCATGGAGGTAGTATCTAAGGGTATCTCATAATTTGGAAATTTTTATTTGACCGGAAGTGATTTTTGACGGAGATAGGGGCAAAAGAAAAAATTGCAAGGTGAATTTTCACATTTGATGCAACTTTGGGAGGTTATAAGTCAAAAAGTATTATAGCTAGAGAATAAATTTTTTTTATTTTGAAGAAGACAATAAGGGTTATCTTGCATGTGTTTATTATTTTAAAAGATTCATTTTAAAGTTTTACTATTTTATGAAGAATATTCAGTTTAAAATAAATAAAAAAGCATTTTTTTTTAATTTCTTAAAAAATTGATAAAATATATATCTTGATATTCTTTATAGATATTATAACTCAAAAGTCTGGGACCGACATGACTTTTTTTAAAAAATTAAAAAAAATTTATTTTTGATTTTCAGACAAAAATTTGCTGCCTGCACTATATTAAAATATTTAAAAGTGCCAAATATAAGAAGTTAGACATAGGGGCAATTATGTTAGGCTATAACAGTTTTATTTATTTGATTACTATTGTCAATTTTGGAAAGAAAAGGGGAACTTCAGATCAAAAAAGTTGGTAATTTTCTGTATTTTACTCCTATCTTCAAAGCCGACTTTCTGGGTCACTACCAAACCAATTTAAAAATTTAAAATTGCATTTTATACATAAAACATCGCTATATAACATAAATTTCCTCCAACATTTTTTAACATACCCATAGCTTTTTATGAAATAAAAACAAAAGTTTGCCAAGTTTTTTGAAATTTTAAGGTGGAGAAAATAAATACTTAAAATTTGTGTGCTTATATTTGTTAACTTTTACTAGTCCTTTTTAGTTTAATGAACAATATTAAAAATTGTACATAATATTTAATATTTATCCTCAGCAAAATTTAAAAAATTTGTTAAATTTATTTTATAAAAAAAATTTTGGGAGGATTTTAGAAAAATTAATATGGTTAAAAATTTGTAAAAATTTTTTTTATTCAATTATTTTTAAATAAAACAGCCTCAACAACGTTAAATATGATAAAAAAAAGTAAAATAGAATTATTTGGCCCATTTAGAATAGTGTGATTCAACAGAAATTTTTTTTTAAGATTATCGACAAACTTAAAATTTACGTAAAAAGTCAATTATTTTTATATAACATAGTGATATGGTTTTTGGATATTATAAATACATAAAAGAAGTTAGTCTTAGGGTTATACAACTTTAAATGATTATAATGGGCAAAATTAGCTTCAATGATGAATTTTAAGACTAAACATATTTAATATAAATAAAATACAGACATTCAGCCTTTTTACTAATTTTTACAAATGCCAAATATGTTTTTGAAAGGCCATTTAGTACAAGGCATACAATATATATCTAACAAAGTTTAAAAACCAACAATTTTAGTTTCAATTACATCTTAGTTTTATAATATAGACGCACTATATCTATTGGAAATATCACTGTTACTTGATACTATAGGCATATGGATTTGGGCATTGAAAAGTTTTTAATAACTAAATGCGTTCCTAAGGAATTTTAACACAAGATTATGTTTTTATAACAAATTACAAATTTAATTAAAATAATGGAATGATTTCATAATCTACTTTTTTGTAATTTACCTATCTCGTTCTTTTAAGATTTTCTATACATAACATATATTTTTTTAACACTTAAACAGGCAAATTATGACTGATTATATAGGTTCTAAATATTATTAGTTAATTATGCATAAGTAATAAAAAAACAAGCTTGCACAGACGAATACAATCTGCGTTAGTTTTTTGACACCTGAAAATTTGCTGTTTTTTGGCAAATTTAGGTAATTTTATTGTAGAAGCGTCAAAATCGAATGAAAAAAGCTGGGGCTATTATATGTTAGTAAGCGATATTTTATCTATAAAATAAAAGTTATATTTCTAAAAAAGATTGGCTGGTTAACCAGAAAGTCGATTTAAAAACAGGCAAAATTTTCACTATTTTCGGTTTTAAGGTTCACTTTTTCATTGTAAATTTAATAATAGTAGTAATCAATTAAATCAAACTATTATGTTCTAACATAATTGCCCATATGTTCTGCTTTTTAAATAATGTCAAATTTGGCACATTGGCATATTCTAATATAGTGCGAAGGGCATCTATATGTCCCAAAATTAGGGCAAAAAATTGATTTTTAAATTTTGTAAAAAGTCATGCCGGTCCCAAACTTTTTTAATCATATGTTTATTAACATTATTAAGGGCCATACTATATAAATTTTTCAGAAAATTCAAAGATACGTTTTTTGAGTTATTTAAGTCTAAACTTGACTCTAATTTATTAATAACTTAAAAAAAATTTTTTTAATATTTTTTGCGTCTTAGGTAGCCCTTATTACGATCTTTAAAATAAAAAAAATTATGACTCTAGCTACAATACTTTTGATGGTACATGCGCGCAATGTTGCCTCATTTTTTTTGCAAAAAAATGAAAAATATTTTTGCTCATATCTCAGTCAAAAATCACGTCAAAAAAAAATTTAGGGTTTTATCAGCAACCAAGGACCCTACCAATGTACCAATTTTCAGCCAAAACTGAGACTTCAAGGGAAAAAGTTTGTCGATTTGAGGTGGAATTGACCATATACAATCTTATAAATATGCTTAGCTAATTAGCTATCAACCCGGAATGGGGACCATATATACATAATTTTCAAATATTTTCATAAACAGTATATATTATGGCTTTTTGTGACTTTTTTTCTTATATGTATATAAAAAACTATTAATTAAATTTGGTCTAATTTTAATAAAAAAATTTATTTTTAAATTAGAAATTCTATGGTCCCTATGAGCCCCATATTGTCAATTTCAATGTTAAAATCCGCTTCAATGTAAATTTTAGCTGAAAAATTGCAATCTTAAATGGTTTTGCTTATTAAGTATGTAAAATGTTTAAGTTGTATAATAAATGAGAGAAATTATTTTTTTATAAAATATCTATTTTACCCAAAAATTAATTTTTCCTTAAATCTTTAAATGTTCTACTATACCTAAAAACATGATTTAATTAATAATATTGTTTCAATTAGTTTATTAAGAAGAACTATTTAATGTAAATTAAAAATTTCAACTCTTTTTTTTCTACTGTGTTAAATATGCAATATACATTATTAGCGTTAGTTTAAAAAAAATTAAAAACGCGTATTTTTCTTCAAAATAAAAAAAAATTAAGATAATAGCTTTATAACTTTTGATGTTATAGTAGTTTACAACTTTGCGAATTTTTCACCCCAGCTTTTGCGGGTTTATCAATAACAACAATACATTTAAATAACTGACAAGATTTATTTAATGTAATATAAAAAATTTTAAAAATTTCCATTTTTTTAAATATCGTAATATGCATTAATGATGGCTAGTGTTTATAATTAGTATGCAATTTTTCTTCAGAATAACAAAAAATAAGTTCATAGCTTTAAAAACTCTAGAATATATAGAGGTTTAAGTCCGCACAAAACCTACTGTATCATTCGCCTTACAAATATCTCACCCCATTTGCGGGAAAAAGGGTTGTCAGCGCACAATAAAATAAAGCTTGGTCGGATTTATTTGTAATAGAAAAATGTAGTGTGCGGCTTTTTATGGTGTGTGTTGGTCATAAGTTTTTAAATTTGCACGACAAATATTACTAAGAATTTAATGGACTCCATAATGTTCATGTTAAATAATTCTGGAATCAATTAAATTTTTTCGATATTTGTATAACACAATATAGCACTACTTAAATAAAGTTACGAAGCAATATTAGATTCCTTAAAACCAGGGCTGGGAAAAAAAATTTAATGGGCTTTTTTTTAACAATGAGTTTTTTTTTTAAATGCCCACAAACTCGTGGGCATGGCAAAAGAAAAGCCCCTTTTCTTGCTTAAAGAAAAGGGGCATGTTTAAAAAAGCCCCTTTTATTCAAAAAAAAACTCCTAGGAGCTTTAAGAAAAAATAACCCACCCATCATTATTATAAAGAAAAAATCAAAAACTTTTCGAAATTATTATAAGGAAAACATAAAATGGTTTTTTTTGGGGCTCTTTCTAAGAGCCACTTTTTATGGGGTTTTTTTTGCCCCTTTTCTTGGTAAGAGCTTTTTTTGAATTCTTATTTTGGCCCTTTATTTGTAGCCCCCTTTCTTTTTTTTATGTGGGGGAAAAAATGAGCCAAAGATTTTTGGCTCATTGTTTTCCCAGCACTCCTTAAAACTTTTCATTTTTTAAAAAAAAAACTTAGAAAATTTAGGATTAGACATAAGACGCACTTTAACAAATAGTCATTTAATATTAGCATTACTTTTGAAAATCAAAGTTTGAAAAAAAATATATAAAATATAAAATTTTTAATATTTCCAAATTTTGCAAATTTTTTTTTAAAAATAAAGAAGTTAAAACCGCCTCTTAATAAAAGTTTAATTTACTTAATTACATTTATTTTTTATATAGATGTTATTTATTTTTCTTTTATTTATGCAAATTAAATGTTCTTCAAATGCATTAAATAAAGATCTCAGATTTTATGAAATTTTTTTGCAATTGAAAATAAACTTATAATATGATCAATTCCAACTTAAATCGAAGAACATTTTTTTTCTTAGATCTGACTAATTGGTTGGGTCTTTGGGTAACCGGAAATGATTTTTGACCGATATATAAGCAAAAATATTTTTGTTTTTTGCAAAATTATTTTGATTCAAGCTCATTCATTACCCGGCATTTTTTTACTGTTAAATCTAAGCACTAAAATCTAGTTTTTTTTACACGGGTCAACAAATTATAGAACATCTATTTACAGAAACCAAATCTGCCATCTTAGGGATTCTAAATTTCTTTTACCGTTTTTCTAATCAAACTTTGCAAGTCAGCTATAAACATTAAATAATTATAAAACAAAGGTTAAAAAACAAAAAAAAATTAGAAACAAAAACAGAATAAAAATTTTATTTTATAAAATCACTCAGCTAAACTATTAAGTTCAAACTTCAAATTGTTGATTTAAGAACTTGATATACTAACAATTATATTAATTATTGGATTAAAGAATATAAGTTAAAATTAATTTTAATATGAAAAAGAAATTTTTTTTTCCCGAGGTAACAAAAAATTTCAATTGGTAAAGATTGGCCATATTTTTGATATATACATAAAAAACAGGCAAAATTTAAAAAACTTTGGAAATCGAAATATGTATGATGTAGAACTATTATTTTTCGTCGAGTGTCATAATTTCTTTTTCATTTATTTATTTTTATCGACCTGTGTATTAGAAACGGCTATTTTGGTAGATAAAAAGCAATGGCCAAATAAATTGACTGATTAACTAGAATATTTAAGAGAAAGATAAAAAAAGAATTTATTTTGACCAGTAACCTCTATTTTTCATATCAAATAACAGGTCTACGATAATTAAAAATAAAAAAAACATGGCACTGGGGTAATCCCCATGGTAGTCTTATCTCCGTTTTCCAAAGTCTTTAGACTTTGGCTGTTTTCCTAAACATATATCAAAAAATTCAAAATTGACCAAATTGGCAGATTTTGCGATCTTAAGAATACTTATAGAGAAGAAAATTGAAATTGTTTTATTATAGTCCTTTGTTACTTATTTTTTATCTCAATTAATGAGAAAAAATCAAATATATTAACCTCTACATCCTCATTTAGGTCCACAGAATATTTGGCAAACAAACTAGGAAAATATATTATCTGCTTTAGATAAAAAAATTATTTGAAGTTTAATTTCAGCAAGCTGTTTAAAATTAAAAAATTTTTCTCAAAATTTTTGTTTTAAAGTCCTTTATGTTTTTTTAATATTTGTCCGAATTTTTAATTTTGGCAATAATAAAGTCTAATAAGAAAACGGTAGATGGTAGTGGTCGCATGATGGTGGTCGCAAAGGTTTCTTAAGTTTCATATTTATTGACCTGCGTGGAATTTTTTTTAAGTATATCACAAGGTACATCATCATTTAGGTAATAGAAAAAATTTGGCACCCCAAATGCCAAATATTATCTTTTGAAAAAAGTATTTTTAAAATTTAAATATAATACTTTACCTTTTATATAAATAAATATTTTTAGTTTTTTTTTACATTTTTACAAAGTTTTAATTGATTATACTTACAATGTTTGATTAGAAAAAAAAGTGAAGAGGTATTCTTATGATGGCAAGGCCTCTAACATTAAATTATATATCTCAATTCGAGCTACTGACAAAGAAATCATTACAAAAATATCTTTTATTTTTAATTTAATTTAAATTTTATTTATCATTTTAGATTAGGAGGTCATTTAATAATTATGATAATTTAAAATTTTATCTTGTTTTTTATATTATAATAATTCCATTATTCACATTCAAAAATAATATAATGAATTATTTAAAGGTAATTGTTATTTTATGTTTTTTTTAAACTGAAGAATATGTTATCAAAATCTTTTATTTTTTATCTAACATTTTGTATTAAGTTCATTAAATAATTTATAAAATTAAAAATTTTAATCTTGTTTTTTATAATATAACACAGACCAACAATTTTTTGAGAGTTATGAGTTAACAAGAGAGATCAAATCTGCCATCTTAGGGATATCCGTTTACCGTTTTTCCGAATCAAACCTAATTAGTCAGTTATAAACATTTAAAATTAAAAAAAAAGGTCAAAAAACCAAAAAAAAATCTAAAGACAAAAAAAATTAAAATTTACAATGAAACTGTTAATTTAAAACCAATATTATATCGTGTCGTATTTTAGTTTGGACGCGAAATATTTTGCATTCTCTAAATGCCGATCTATGAGCTTGATATGTTAGAAAATATATTTTTCATTATTTGTGATAAAAAATATAAGTTAAAGGGGATTATTATATGCAAAAAAGATTTTTACGTTTTTTCTTTTTACGGTATATTTAGATCTGTCAATCTGGTCAAAAAGGCCATTTTGCGTTATAGACGGATCTAAGGAGCCAAAGGGAGAAACTAAGAAAAACGAAAAATGTATATGAGATTAGGCCATTATGGGGATGCATACTTTTATGTTTTCATAAAATTCACGTTTCTAACAATGATATTTGTTGACGTGTGTAATAGGTATATTACTTATATGGAATTAATAAAATAGTTTGCATGTAATTGTTAGACAACTCGCAATAATATGGCTCCTGCATCTGCTAGGCTCTAAACTTAAGCAGATAATATGCTTAGAAATTAAGATTTTACTAAAGGTTATTAGAAAATAAACAGCCTAGAATAAATAAAATATTTATTTTACCCGTTTTATGGCCTACAATATTATCTGGTCTAAGAAAGCGCCCAGACTCATTAGGTGTCGCTTTTTTCCTCTCAGACTAAATTTTTGATCTACTAATGTCACTTTATGAAACTTAAAAGAAATAACAATGTAACGTTCTTTCAAATATTTTTTTTGTTTTCGATTATATTCTTGGGCCGCGGCCTTAGGACAAATTGACAGATTTTAAAACCTTGACAATCTTTATAAAAAAATAATTAAATTTTGATTTTATTAAAATCAACTACAAGTTAAAATTTTATGGAAGTATTTAATTATAAGTATATCAAGCTCCAACATTGATATTTACATTAAGATATGCGCGCTATTATTCTGCTCGCATTCGTATATCATCATTTCTCATTTTTAAAACATTTGACAGAAGTTTACGATAATTTAATTTTAAAAAATTTAATATTTGCTTAAAATTTGTAAAACCAGAGACGATGACAAAAATTATATAAAAAATTGATGAGGTCTAAAACAAAATACCATCTGTTGTCTTATCAGATTAATTTTGATCCATATTATTTTTAGTTTTTATTCATACAACAAAATTTGGACGATATAGCAACTATCGTTTTTGGTCAAGTTTGGTGCTAATTTAGAGTATGAAAATATTTAGGTAATGCCTCAGGATTTTAGTGTCAAAATTAAAATTCTATTTTTCGATTTTAAGCTTTTATATTATAAACTTAAAGATAATTAAAAGTAAATATATTTAGATTACGAAAACATTCATTACTTTAGACAACAAGAAAAAATAACATAAACAATTTTTACCGCGTTTCTTAGAAAATTAAGCGATAACAATCCCCGGTTAGTTTTTTTCCATATGCCTTATTTTTTTTCAACTGCATCCAAAGCCCAAAATATTTTAAACTATTATTATTTATTGACATATTTGGATACCTTATGAAAAGCATATCTAATGAGGATAACTAATAGTTACTAGCAATTAAATTTCTATATTTAGGATCAAATAACGGATTTCATAAACCACTATTGGCTTAAGCTCAGTGGCAAACATTCTTAACAAGCAGGCAACGATTCCGTGCATAAAAACTTTTATCTTCTTCATTGTTATTGTTCATATATATGATAATTATAAACTCACTTTAATTGTTGGATTAGTAATGAGGGACTCAAATACTTTTGTAAGATTATCCATATTTTGCCTGTATAACTCGTATGTTGTTAATTTGGTGACGTTGAAGACGGTCCAATGAAACCTTACTGAAGTATTACTAATTTTTTCAAAGGTCAAGTTAAGTAGAACTTGAGCTAAATACATATAATTAAATATTCGTTATTGGAAAATCTTAAATTTTTTTATGTACTATATACATGTGGTCAATTCCAACGACAAACTTTTTCCCCTTAAGACTTAAATTTCGCTGAATATTGGTACACTGGTAGGGTCCTTGATTGCTAATACCTGAACTTTTTTGACAGAATTAATTTGACCGGGTATAGAGCAAATAATATTTATATATTTGCAAAAAAATTATAAACACTTTTTACGGATGTATATTAGAAAGTATTGTAGCTAAAGTCTAAATTTTTTTTAAGACATAATGTGAGCTACTTTAGACATTAATAATATTTAAAAATATTTTTTGAACTAAAAAATAAAAGTTAAGCTTAAATATAAGTAACTTAAAAAACGTATCTTTAAATTTTTTAAAAAATTATAGAATATAGCCATTAATACTGTTAATAAATTACATGCATTCTAAAATTTGGGATTGGCATTGACTTTTGATAAAAATCAAAAATAATTAATTTATATGTGACTTATTTATGCTCCTATGCAATATATTTAAATATGCCAATGTGCCAAATTTATTCAACAAATAGAACCAACAAGAACCATAAAGTTTGATTAATATTATTATTAAAAAAATAAAAAAGTGAACCTCAAAACCAGTGTGATATTTGCGTGTTTTCTAAATCGCCTTTGTGATCAGCTACCCTTTATTTTATTGATAAAATATTGCTTGCCCCAGCCTTTTTATTTTTGGACTCCTATACCACAAAATATCAAAATTTTGCCAAAAAACGCAATTTAGTGTTAAAAAAACAAACGCAGAAATATTAGTCTGTATAAGCTTATTTTTTTTTCATATTTGCAATTAATATTTAGAACCTATCATTTATAATTTGCACGTCTAAGTATTAAAAAAATAGAAAATGTTTTACACAACGTGATAGAAAAAAAAAAGAAGATTATGATGTCATTCCATTTTAAAATTTTAATTTATTGGATTGGTAAAAAAAAATTCCTAAAAAAATTACTTAGAAACACAATTAGTTATAAAAACATAAATTTAATGCCCAAATCCTTATGCCTAAATCAAATAATTTAAATATTATTTTTTAGAAGGTGTAATGCGTCTTTATTAAGAAACAGTATGATGTAAATGGTAACATTTTTGGTTTTTAAATTGTTTTGAGTTAAATATATATTACACAGATTATCAAATAAAGAATTGTGAATTTCATGAAAACATAAAAGAGTGCATCCCAATGATGGCCTAATTTCTTATATATTTTTCGTTTTCTTCCATCTTTAGCTGCTTAAGTCCGTCTATAATGAAAAATGACCTTTAAATTGACAGATCTAAATATACCCTAAAAAGAAATAATTTAAAAATCTTTTTTGCATACAAGAACTTATTATAATTTATATTTTTAATCGCAAATAATGAAAAATAAATTTTATTAGTAAATTAATATACATCGCCATTTACATAATACATAATGTTTCGCGTCCAAACTTACTTAGACACGACATATTATAGATTTTTAATGAAAATATTATTCGAAATTTGAATTAATTTAACTTTTGTGAATATGCAAAAATATAATTTCGATTTTAATTTTATTTTTAAATCTTTTTTTTTACCTTTTTTCTAAAATTTTCAATGTTTATAACTGTACTAAGTTTGATTAAAAAAACGATAAGATTTGATATTTTTAAAAATGGCAGGTTTGATTTCTGTAGTCAACTTAAAACTCTAATTTGTTGACCTGTGTTATATGCCTTGTTCTAAATACCATTTTTAAAACATATTTATAATTCGTGCAAATTAGTAAAAAATACTGAATTTTTTGTTATTTATTATAAAGTAGGTCTAATATTTACGTTATTAAATTAATTATTGAGGCAAATTCTGCCTGGTATAATCTTTTAAAGTTGTTTGACCCTGACACATTGTCTTTTTATTATAACACATCTCAACAATTTTTTGAGAGTTATGAGTTAACAACAGAGATCAAACCTGCCATCTTAGGAATTTTCAAATCCGTTTACCGTTTTTCCTGATCAAACTTAGTTAGTCAATTATAAACATTGGAAATTTAAAAAAAAAGGTCAAAAAACCAAATAAGATTCAAAAACGAAAACAAATTAAAATTTTATTTTTGCATATTCACAATTGTTAAACTGTTAAATTCAAACTTCAAATAATATTTTCATTAAAATCGATAATATATCGTGTCGTATTTAAGTTTGAACGCGAAATATTTTGTATAATCTAGATGCCGATGTAAGAGCTAGATATATTAATAAAAGTGATTTTTTATTATTTGTGATTGAAAATGTAAGTTACAAGGGATTTTTATAAGCAAAAAAGATTTTAAATTTTTTCTTTTTAGGGTATATTTAGATATGTCAATTTGATCAAAAAAGGTCATTTTTCATTAAAGACGGATCTAAGGAGCCAAAGAGGGAAGAAAATAAGAAAAACGAAAAATATATTTGAGATTAGGCTATCATGGGGATGCATTTATGTTTTCAAATTCACCCTTCTGACATTGATAATTGTTGACCTGTGTAATAAAAAGGCAATTATGTTATTAAAATATTTGATTTTTACATTTAATTGAGTTTGTTGATATGCTTAAAAAGAGAACATATGTTGATCTTTGATGTTTTAATAGGCCAGAAATATTTTAATCTACCTTTTTTATCAATTACGTTTTTAGGGTGTTCATCTTTAGATAATTAATGGAAACAAAATAATAAACTTTTACAAATTTAATCATATATTTTTTCTAATTCCTCCCAAAGCCTTTGTTTTAATAAATTTTAAAAATTATTTGAATTTTGACAGGGATAAATATTGGAGTTTATGTATAAATTCTGATATTCAATTCAAAAAGGGCTAGTAAAAGTTAACAAATGCAAGCATGCAATTTTAAGTTTGTCACCTTGAAATTTAAAATATTTGTCAAATTTTTGTTTTTATTTTATAAAAAATCATGGGTACGTTAAAAAATGTTGGGAAATATGTTATAAAACGATGTTTTATGTATAAAATGCATTTTTAAATTTTAAAATTGGATGGTTTGTTTGCCAGATAGTCTGCTTTTAAGTTAGGAGTAAATTAATGAAAATAACCAATTTTTTGCTCTCAAGTTTACAATTTTCCTAAATAAATTAGTCAAATTAATAAAACTGTTATAGCCTAAAATAATTGCTTCTATATCTGAGTGTATAATCAAATTTGGCACTTTGAATTTTTTAATATAGCGCAAGAAGCATATTTTAGTCGAAAAAATTTTTGTTTAAAAAGTCATATCAAGCCCTAATACGTACTAAAACCGTAAGCAGTTAGTTCAATACGGTTTTTAGTAATACTAAATTGAATATTCTGGAAAAAATTGTAAAAATTAAAAAATATTATTAAATTGTAAACACATGCAAGATAACCCTTATTGTTCTTTTCAAAATATAAAAAAATAAATCTTCAGCAATATAATTTTTTGAATATCCTCTCAAAGTTGCATAATAAAATATTGCCTCCCGTTTTTTACTTTTGCCCTCATCTCCGTCAAATATCACTTTCGGTCAAAAAAATTCAAAAAATAGAGAAAGCCTTGGATACAACCCCTATGCAATTATCCAAATCTGAAAGGGTGACCTCCTTGAACTTGTTAAATTGAGGTAGAAATGACCATATATATGTTTAAATAAAATATAGATACAAATATAAAAAAAATTTAAATAATATAATTAGATCAAATAATCACCTTTGTCATTTTTTAATTAACACGATTTAAATCTAAGTTATTCATATATTTGTTATTTATATGAAGTGGTTTTATTTTATTTAATGTTTATGATTACAAATTAAATAAAGCGAAAACTTTAATTAGTTTAAAAAAATTATTAGCTAATACTTAATAAGGGACATCAAAAATCTAATTTCATTAAATATAAATATACCGTCAATGGTAGAGTTGCATAGTTTTTTTATCGGCCCATCTTTTATCGCTAATAAAATATAAATGTTATGTCATATAATTTATTTTTGGTATGGCGCGTTTTGCAAAATTAATTTTATTTTATAATGAGCATAATGGCTTTTATATCAATCAAAAATGTGTATTTTTGCGTTTATCACTGAAGCCGAGAGTTTTACCCTTAAAAATTTATTATCATGTGTGAAACAAATAATTCCAGATATTGGAAGTCACTTATATGTCTGACTCCTACAATTAAACTATCGTTTAAAAAATGCAGCGTTATAAAAATAAAAAATTTTCAAGATTTTATTTGTGATTTTATTTTTAATAATAATGAAAAGTAAGGCGGTTAGAAGGCTCTTGTTGATAGTTTTTTTATAGAATATAATACATTGCATTATTTTAAATTTAAATGGGATTGATTGAGATGAAATATTTAGTTATTTTCAAATCTTTCGGGCCTTCCGTTCTCAAAGATTTCGAAGAAAAGATTTTTAAAATGATTTATCTTAAGTAAAACATCTAAAAAAATCTTAAAAAGGTATTATATATTGCATGGCTCAATAGGTAAATTAAATTCAAACTTCCTATAATATATTTGTTTAAAACCGACATAATATAATATAGGTTGGGGTGCTAATTATTAAGTATAACCTAAATGTGGAAAAGCTTGATTAAAAAAAAATTTCGATATAATATTATAAGCAATTTCAATAAAAATAAAATTTGAATTTTTTTAAGGTATACTCGTGGTCTTTACATCTGTCATTATTCATATTTGGCTATTTTTTCGATATATATCTAAGCAAAATAGCCAAAGTCTGAATAAATTTTGAAAACGGAAAATAAATATTAGAAAGACTGGTGATTATTTTCCTCAATTATTTTTTCGTTCATTGCGTTTTGTCGACTTTATCTGAAAAAATATAGGCCAATATAAAATTTAAAACTTCGGCCCCGGCCTGTAATTGCTTTTTTAAATTCATGCCTGGCCCCCAGCTCTGCCTTTTTTCGGGCGGGCCGGCACGGCTGTGTGGGCTTTTAGATCCACTATCTAATATTTTTCTCAATAAATTTTTTTATTCTAAATTTTTAAGTCTCGGCGTTGACGGATTTAATTTGACAATTTAATTATAAAAATGTTCATGACAATTTAAATTGAAAGGTTATAACATGTAATGACAAATTAAAATTTTTACCATTTTGAGGCCAATTTATACAACCTATGCAATAAATTAAGAACATGAGTTTGTAAAATGTTAATATAAAAATCTAATATAATCAACAAATTCAATCGATATTGAAATAAGGTGCTGTATTAGAGAGAGCCCTCTCTCATCAGTTTGCACTTTTCCTTAACAGTTCAAACGCATTTAACTGAAATACGTTGTTTATATGCTGGACATAGAAGTTCTGATTGTTATTAGAAATTTTATATTCACTTTTTTTTGTTAATAAATAATTGACCAAAATCTTAAAAATATGTCTATAACTATGTTAAAATATCCAAACTCATGATTGAATATTTTAATAGTTAACTTATGAGTTTTTAAAAATAATTTAAAAACATATTTATGAATATATTTAAACTTACTCTTAATTGCAAAAACATTGTGATTGCTCATTATGGATTTTTATATGTTTTTTTTTAATATAATTTATAAGCTATTTAGAAACCAGGCCTGCTAAATTAAGGGTTTTCGAATTCGTTTACCATTTTTTATAAACCAATTTTTTGAACTCAAAACATTGAAAAATTTTAAAAATAGTTAAAAAACAAAAAAGATTCCAAAACATGGAAAAAATTTATCTTTATTTAAAACAATTAATTAAATTCAAACTTTTATTTACTTTTAATTTGAACCCATAAGGGCGACCTATTAAAATTGGAATGACAAAATTCACTATAACCTAAATATTGATGTAAAAGCTTATTAAAAATTTAATTTTTTTGAAAAAAAAAAAATATGTTACATATGATTTTATATGCAAAAAAAATTTTTGGTGTCTTTTTTTTAAGCTATTCGGAGTGGTAAAATTAGTCTCTGGTTAAATTTGGCAATTTTTTTGATTTATACTTAAGAAAATATCCAAAATAAAAAACAAAAAATTATATATTAGGGCACGTGCAAAGTGAGTTTTTATTTTCGTGAAATTTTAAAAATTTTAAAAAAATTTATTTTGATATAAGCAAATTTTTAAAAAGATGCCAAATTTGGTATGTGTACATAAAATGCTTTTTCTAAAATAAAATTTTTATTAAAAATTTTGAAAAAAAATAAAATTTTTAAAATTTTTAGAATTTTCAAAATTTCACGAAAATTAAAAGTCACTTTGCACGTGCCCTTAAATAAGGTTTTAAAGGGAATTTCCCACCAGTGTTATAATTTTCTTTTTTCACACGTATTATAAAATATTTTAAAGATAAATTTTTTATTCATTTTAAAAATAGATTAAATTCAAAAGGAGTTTTTAAAAAAATGTGATAGATATACGGAAATTCGAAAATACGCGTCTGTCGAAAGATTTGTGTTTTTATTCGTTTGCTAATGGAAAAAATAAATGAGTAGATGAAAAAACACATTGCAACATAAAATTCAAATCATATTACACATTTTTTGCAGAAATAATTTTTTTATTTGAGTCTTAATATTTTAAATATTTACAAGCCCTCTTTCGATATACAAAACTTTAACTAAAAATACGGTAAATGTAAGTAATATGGGGGTATAAAATAATGTAAAGTAAAAATTTTATAGATATGTGCACGGCATATGTTTCAATATTAAAAAAATATAGTATATACAGCCTCTTTTGCAACTAGAGTAAAACCGCGCCATAATATTCCGACCCGGCCCATCCGACATATTTTTTAACTTAGACTCGGCCCTAATATGGCCCGAAATTTTTTAAATGCGAGCTCTTTTTGCTTTATTTATACAGAGTGTAGAAGCTAATGGGTGATAAAAACAATTAATCATTTTTAGTTCTAGTAAAAAAAAAATAAGAAAAATAAAATATAAAACGACCCGACTCGTAATTCACTTTAATTCACATGGCCCACCCCACCCGTTTTGAATTTTGACTCCTGGCTCGCCCTTGGGCGGAGCAGCACCTGTGCGGGCTTTCTGGTCATTTTGGTCTCTAATCAACCTAACAAAGTTATTTAATAAAACATGCAACCGACTTAAATCTGTAATAATACAAAATAATTAATAAATTGATGATAGTTAATTAACAAAGGTTACTGATCAATTTTTAGCCGAAATAATTTTAGCATCATTTTTACTATTATAGGCCAGATTATCAGTTTTTTCTTTTCCATTTTCCCAACCAAATGCACGTCAGCCATACACTTTGTGACTCTAAGCATCAAACAACATTTAATAAAATTTTATGAACTTTTAATTAAAACAATATATTTATTTTTAAATCAAAAACAAAATTATTCCAGTTTAATAACCAGAGGTCGCAGGGATATACAAGAAGAATAGAATGAGGGACAGGCAATACATAATAAATGATTACCAACGAATTTGAAATTTTTAAATTAAAAAAAAAATGGAAAAAAAAGATAAAATAATTTTTTTTTTAAATGTTGCTTAAATAAGGCAATTTTGGCAAATAGGTGTAAATAGTTTTTAGGATATAGTAAATACAAATAAATATTTGTTTATCTCACAACAAAAAACAAATATTCATATTAAATATATGAGGAAATCAAATAAAATTACAGGTTAAAAAATTACAGAACGTTAGAAACTTGAATTAGCATGAACACATTAAAATGCATTAATAAAATTTTATTTTTATTTAAATTCGTTATTTGAAAATTCAACGCCATGGTCTAACATGATAACATTATTTTGGGTAGGGAGGAATGAAAGTACTAGGCCCCGTCGTTTTTTCTGATCAATTAGAATACTAAAAAAATTTATAAAAACATCCTCGTTTTGCTTTAAAAGAGGCGGCATAACCATAGTCAGCCTCGGGAGGATACCTAATCTATAGTGAAAGAGTTAAACCAAGATTATACATTATATACAGGTATAGTTTAAAGCAAAGCTGAGAATACAGTGAGCCACACAATTAGCGCTCCTTTCCAGCTCCATAAAGGGGAAGAAAAAGAGCTATAAATGGAGACTTTATATAATATTTAAAAAAAGGCTCCCGCTAAAAAAGGGCAAAAAAAACTACTAATAAGTAAGAAATCGCCGCTTCAAAAAGTTCACTTATTTTGTTTCATAAAATCTTAAATATTATAATTTCAAAACTTTAAGAAAAATTTCGATTGCAGTTCCGAATACATTAAATCCATACTCTTAAGCATAGTTTTTATCTAAGTATCTATGAAATACTGTTGGCTTTAATTTTTTTTAATTTATTAAATATGTATGAGGACAGCCGAGCATATCTATAATTATTAGGTGGGGCTATTTTAATTGACTGGGTCTGTCCAGGTTTTAAAAAATTATACCATTAAAGCTCGACATTATTTGATCCAAAATTAATGCTGCCATTTAAGTATTAGGTCTCTATAGTTTATACTGGGCCGTGATTACACAAAAGAAACTAAAAAAACTCTTTTCTTTTTTCCCCAGGTCTGGTTTGAAGCATCCTAAAAGCTTATATTATCTAACTACATGTAAAAACATATAAAAATTTTCTCATTGAAAACATAATAGAGCACAGAGGCTAAATTATTTTGTCTAGTACATCAATATTTTTGCTCAGATTACCGTTGGTTATTATAGATAGCTTTTAAATAAAACATTGATAAGATACAACAAAATATGCTTGAATCTCATGAAGGTTACGGCCAAACTTAAAATATTGTGCTTAGTTGTGTAAAAACAATAGCTTTTTGTTAAAAATATTTTCTTAGACTAAAGTAAAACAATTTCGATCCACTTGTCCTATACAAACTTTTTTCTTACATGATATATTGAGTTTGGCCGTATAGGCAACTAGATAAGCTTAGTACATTGCTGAATTGCCATATTCTAGAAGATGTAGCTAAAAAACACTATAAAATTTAAAAATTATTATACGGCAAGCCGCTGAGATATAATAGGCCTAAACAATATGTTTGTAAATATTGCATAATGAACTTCGTGAGTTTATAGTAGAATACTGCTCTAAAGAGCGGTAGGAGTCGTAATACCCGTCGAAATTGCTTTAATAGTCTGGGGTAATATATTTACCAAAAGGTTTTAGTTTTTAAAAAGCACAATTTTTTAAGTTTGGCCGTAGCCTTTATGAGATTCAAGCGTATTAATGTATCTCAGCGTCTCCTACTCCCCAAATTTCATGGAAGAGCTAATCCTGGCAAAATCTTGGGGGTAACTTTACCCCCCCCCCCCCCCCCACTCAATTTTTTGTCAGATTATAAGCAGTCACTTCAAATCAATTCAAATTGATTTATTATAATGAATTATTATAATGATATAAATGTTTAATATTATTGATAATTAAGTCATTATCTAATTGCAATAAAATGTTTTCTTCAGATTTTAACAAAAGGAGACTTTGTAAAAACATATCTCCCATTTTGTTACAAAGAGAAGTTTTAATTAATTTTATCTTGCTCATTGATCCCTCAGCGCTACAGCTGGAGATCGTTACTGTGAGCAAGATTTTATATATTTTTTTAAGGTTTTCTTGTATGTTTTATTTAAAGCCCTATAGGTAGTAATAAAATGTCATCTGAACTAAACAAGGTTTCATCATCATCCTCATCACTTTTTTCAACGTCGTCCTCCGGATAGTTAACTCTCTGGAGTATTTTTAAATTCTAGAATTTAAAAAAAATATTAACCATTCAAATATTGGGTAGAAATGATTCCATCTATTAAAGCTTGGCGGAAAACGGAATAAACATCTTCATTTCTTCAGAAATCAAATAAGGGTCAATGTCGTAAAAAGCACATATCTCGTTTATATTTTCCACATTTACTTCATTGTATTTTTTTAATGAAGCTGTGGTAAAATACGAGACTCCTTTATAAAATTGTAAAGTATCGTCATTAAATCTTTAGTGAAATTGCATCAAGATAAGATCCAGAGCTTTAAAATATGTTTTAATACGGTCTCTATGAATTATATACTATTTTTACCTTTTGATTACGTCCACCTCGCCGCGTTTTTTTTGACGTGTAAAAAATTGAGAAAAGCATTATATTCTTGTTAAATAAATTACCCACTTTGACTGCTATAGTTACCCTCCTTTTAAAAATACCCCCCATAACTATACCTACCCCCCTCGTATACCTACCCCCCTTTAAAACCGCGTGGTTCCTACCTCCCCCCCCCCCCCCCCGGAGTAGGAGACACTGATGTATCTTATCAATTAATTAAAATAAGCACAAGTGATTATATCAAAAATATAGATGTACCACAAAAATAGCAATAAAATTTAGCTTTTGTTCTCTATCAATGTTTCCAATCAGGAAATTCTTATTATATTTATTATAAGATAATATTAAGTTACATAACTATTTAAAATATAATTATTGAAATATAAGGTTAATTTTATTATGGAAACAAAACAAGTAAGTATAAAGAATATTTTATATATAAGTGTTTGCTATATATATATTGACCAGGGATTGGAACCGGAACCGGTTCCGGAACCGAAAGAACCGGAACCGCGGAAAAAAATTAGGAACCGGAACCGGAACCGTTTTGATTTTTGACTGCGGTTCCAATTGAACTTTAACTATTTTTTAGTTTTTATTTCCTCGTTAACATGAAGCTTAAAAATGCCCTACAGCACTATTTTCATGCCTAAAATAAAGATTTCCATTGTAGATACTGCGATGTTATCATTAAAGGAAATCATAACACTAAGATTTGTCCACCTGTTTTTGCGAAAATTTTGGAACCGGAACCGGAACCGATATTATTTTTGGAACCAGAACCGGAACCGCGTTCCACTCGAAAGGAACCGGAACCGGAACCACTTTGAATTTTTGCGGCGGTTCCAATCCCTGATATTGACGTTAATAAGAATATTAGTTAAGAGTTTTTTTTTAAAAAGATTGTATATACTTGACTGGAAAAATGAAGTAAATGAAATGTTGAGTCAAATCTATAAATAATGTTTTAAGGAAAGAACGTTAACAAGATATTAAATTTTATAAATAAAATGTTTTTAAGAAAGAACGTTAACAAGATATTCAAATTTAGAGGGTATTAAGGTTTATTCATATTAGACAATAACACAGGTCAACAATGTTATAATAATATTTTCATTAAAAAAAATAATATAACTTGTCGTTTTTAAGTTTAAGCGTGAAATATTGTGTATTATTTAAAGGGCGATGGAAGAGCTTGATATATTAATAAAATTTATTTTTCATTGTTTGTGATTAAATATAAGTTAAAATGAATTTTTATATGCAAAAAAGATTTAAATTTTTTCTTTTTAGAGCACATATAGATAGATCTGTCAATTTGGTCAAAAAATGCTATTTTTTGTTGTAAACGGATCGAAGGAGCCAAAGACGGAAGAAATTAAGAAAAATATATATGGGATTAGGCCATCATGGATATGCATTCTTTTATGTCTTCATAAAATGAACGTTTCTGACATTGATTTGTTGACCTGTGTAATAGTTGTTTCAAACTTTAAATGTGTGATGTTAACACTCCGGTCTAACTCTAACTTTTGTTCTAGAGAAGGTACCAACCCGACAAATAATTTTAAATTATTTTAAATGAAAATATAAAAAAAATATCAATACAAAAATACTTATATCCGGAAATTAAAATATTCTTTATCGCGTAGTCATGATCTAAGACCCACGACCCAGGTCTGACAGCGCACGGCACTTTAGCGCTGGATTTTTTTTAGCCTAGCCTATCTGATTTAACATTTTGTTTTAGGAAAATAAAGGTTGGCTTGTTGGATTTATTTATAATAGATTAATATTAGGAAATTTATATCCTGATGGCTAGGCCACCAGGATAATTTAGGAATATAGATATAAAAGGTTAGGTATTGGGTTTATAAACTTTTTATTGAATTAAAATAATACATATATATGGTCAATTCCACCTCAAATCGACAAACTTTTTTCTTTAAAATCTTAGTTTTGGCTGAAAATTTGTAAACTAATAGGGTCCTTGAGTGCTGATAAAAACCTAATTTGTTTTGACCGAGATATGAGCAAAAATATTTATCTTTTATTGCTAATGAGACAACTTTGCACGCATGTGTCATCTAAAGTATTGTAGCTAGAGTCATAGTTTTTTTTTATATTGATGATCGTAATAAGGACTACCTTAGGCGCAAAAAATATTTAAAAAATTACTTTTTTAAGTTACTAAAAATTAAAGTCGAGTTTAGACATAAATGGCTCAAAAAATGTTTCTCTATATTTTTTGAAAAATTTATAAAATAGTGCCCTTAATAATGTTAATAAATATATGATTTTAAAAGTTTGGGACAGGCATGAATTTTTAAATAATTAAAAAAATTCAATTTTTTGCCCTTATTTTGGGACATATACACTTTATAATATATTAGAATAAACCAATGTGCCAAATTTTAGTTTTCAAAAAGCAGGACGGGGTAATTAGGGAAGACCATAATAGTTCAATTTATTTGATTAATACTATTATTAAATTTACAATGAAAAAGTGAACCTCAAAACTAAAAATAGTGAAAATTTTGCCTGTTTTCAAAATCGTTTTTCTGGTTAACCCAGCCAACCTTTCTTTAATATTTAACATGCATTTTATAGAGAAAATATTGCTTAATAACATATAGTAGCCCCAGCTTTTTTCATTCGATTTTGACGCTTCTACATTAAAAACACCAAATTTTGCCAAAAAACAGCAAATTTTCAGGTGTCAAAAAACTATATTCTGTGCAGGCTTGTTTTATTATTATTTTTGCATAATTAACTAAAAATATTTAGAACCTATATAATAATAGGTCATAATTTACTTGTTTAAGGGTTAAAAAAATAGTATATACGTTATGTATAGTTATAAGAACGAGATAAGTAAATTACAAAAAAAGAGATTATATAATCATTCCATTATTTTAATTAAATTTGTAATTTGTTATATTTGTTAAAACATATTCTTGTGTTAAAATTCGTTAGGAACGCATTTAGATATAAAAAACTTTAGGTCAATGCCCAAATTCATATGCCCATAGAATCACAGTGATATTTCCTCTTTCTTTAATAGGTTTAGTGCGTCTATATTATAAAACTAAAATGTAATTGGAACTAAAATTGTTGGTTTTTAAACTTTATTAAGGTCAGTTAGATATATATGGTGTGCCTTGCTCTAAATAGCCTTTCAAAAACATATTTGGCATTTGTAAAACTTAGTAATAAAGACTGCATGTCTATTTATTTATATTAAATTGGGTCTAATATTTAGTCTTAAAATTTATCATTGAAGCTAATTCTGCCCGTTATAATCTTTTGAAGTTGTTTAACCCTAAAACTGACTTATTTTATGTATATATAAAATCAAAAAACCATATCACTATGTTTCACAAAATATTTGACTTTTTACGTTTATTTTAAGTTTGCTGATATGCATAAAAAAAAGAACATCTGTTGAATTTTCGTATTTTAAATAGGCCAAAAATATTCTAATTTACCATTTTTATTAGATTTAACGTTTTTGTGGCTGTTTTATTTAAAAATTAATGAATAAAAGAAAGAAATAAATTTCAATCTAAATATTTTTTCAAAAATTCGCCCAAAATTTTTTTATACAATAAATTTAATTTTGAATTTTGCCGAAGATAAATATAAAATATGTACAATTCTTAATATTGTTCATGAAAGTTAAAAGGACTAGTAAAAAGTTAACAAATGAAAGCATACACATTTTAAGTTTTTATTTTTTATACCTAAAAATTTAAAAAAAAACTGACAAACTTTTGTTTTTATTTCATAAAAAGCCTTGAGTACGTTAAAAAATGTGGAGGTTAGAGAGCGATATTTCATGTATAAAATGCGTTTTTAAATTTTCAAATTGGTTTGGGAGTGACCTAGAAAGTCGGCTTTGAAGATAGGAGTAAAATACTGAAAGGTACCATTTTATCTGAAGTTCCCTTTTTCCTTCCAAAATTAACAATAGTATCAATCAAATTAATAAAACTGTTATAGCCTAAAATAATTGCCCCTATGCCTAACTTTTTTATAATATCAAATTTGGCACTTTTAAATATTTAAATATAGTGCAGGGAGCAAATTTTAGTCTAAAAATCAAAAAAAATATATTTTTTTGAATTTTTTATAAAGTCATGTCGGTCCCAGAATTTTGAGTTCGAATATATATTAGGAATATTAAGGAGTATATTTTAGCAATTTTTCAAGAAATTTAAAAAAATGCTATTTTAGTTATATTAAACTGAATATTCTTTATAAAAATTTAAAATTTTAAAATAAATTTCTTAAAATAATAAACACAAAAAAGATAGCCCTTATTCTCCTCTTCAAAATAAAAAAAAAATAAGTCTCTAGCTATACAACTTATTGATTTATTCACCTTGCAATTTTTTTTCTTTTGCCCCTATCTCCGTCAATAATCACTTCCATTAAAGAAAATTTTCCAGAGTATGAGATACTCTTAGATACTACCTCCATTCAAAATTTCAGCCAAATCAAAAGGGGTACTCTTCCCGGACTTGTTGGATTGAGGTGGAATTGACCATATCTATTGCAACGTCATTGTTAGATGCTAAATTCTAATTATAATTTTATTACTTTAATTAATTCTAAATATAATTTTTAAACTTTATTAAAAAATTCTAATTATAAAAACTATGACTCCGCTAAACCGGGCCTATTAATCATAGGCTACAGCACCTCCCTTTTTTAGGGGGCGTTGTAGTAGCCTTTTTCCCGACGTTCCAGTCGGTAATGTTTAGTTGATCTGGATAGCTTTGCCTTTAATTATAATGATCTTGGCTAAACTATAATATAAAAGCTATTATTTTTGTCCTTATTCGCTGACGGTCATTAATTGGTTCGTGGAGCTGTGGAACGTTCAGGTTGTTTCTAGTGCTTGATGATGGCGTGTTCATTTCGACTAAATCATATGTCAAAGACTAAATTTTGACTAAGTTATAAGCCGTCTCGTTTATTGAATGGTGTTGACGATGGCGTGTTCATTTCGACTAAATCATCTAGTGTCAAAGACTAAATTTTGACTAAGTTATAAGCCGTCTCGTTTATTAACTGGTGTTGTATTAGCTTCAATCGTGTTTTCATTATCCTTTTTTTATCGGTTGGTGTATCACTCATTGCGGGTTAAATAAAAACTTTGAATTTTTTAAATTTAACGTGCTAATTTATCGACAAAACTATTTTTACGTGAGGATATAAAAAGATTTGACTTTAATAAAATGTCGGTAGCTGTTAAATTTGTGTTTTGTTGGTCTGTTTTTTTAACCTTGTTCTATTTTGAAAGTTACGTCACCTCTCCTTTTCTTGCGGCTTGCGTAAGTCGGGTTCTGTGTACAGGTGGTTTATCATCAGTTGTAGATAAATTAATCAATGTTTTACGCTCCTCTACGATGTGCCTAGCATCAGACGGAACTTTTGCCGTACTCGTATTAATTCTAGGTCTTACACTTTCGAGAGTCAGATAGGCAAAACAATCCGGTATTTATTGCGCCACCACCTTCTTTTCCATCAGTATGCAAAGCCTTGATTTTGTTGTTGAGGTTTGATCTCATTTATGTTTGAGAAACGTTTGGTTGAATTCTGTGTTTGAAAATTTTTGTTGTTGTGTTTGAGTAGAGTGATATTTAATTTTGAATTATTTAAGTTTGAATGTAACCAATTAATAGTTCATACCGATTTAGAATATTGAGAGTTTCAATGTAATTCGTGCCGATGTAATTGGGAAATCAATGATCAGTTCGTATAGCAAAACGTAGGTGGTGGTGGGGGGGAGGGGGGGGGGGGGGGGGGGGTTGAGAAGCAATTACATGACGATTAGATGTCCGTATGTTGCCTTCAGAGAAATAAGCTTGGGGATAGAAGAGAGTTCACTGTCAAATTTAGAGCTATCCTCCAGTGTATATACATCAAAGACCGCTAATATTACCGACGTACCGATCGGCAATGAACAGTGTAAGCTAAAATGTTTTTAAGAAGTTTTTGTTTTTATACGGGTTTGGCGGCACCCACCAATGTTTTAGGTAGAAAAAGAATAGATGGTTGGATTGGTTTATAGTAAGGTAATTATAGGGCATTTATATCTTAGTGGCTAGGCCACCAGGATAGGAATGACTTATAATTTAGCTAGATGTTTGAATTTATAAATTCTTTATTAAAAAGTTGATTAGAATAATATTATGATGATCTATATTAATATCGGGCAACATCTATAATGCAACGTCATTGTTAAATGCTAAATTCTAAATATAATTTTAATACTCTAACTAATTCTAAATATAATTTTTATTACTTTATTAACAAACTATAATTATAAAAAAATATGCCTCCGCTAAACCGGGCCCATTAATCATAGGTTACAATACAATCAAAAATTATAATCAATATATGCAAATTAGAAAAGTCACAGTCTTCATTTGCTTATAAGCAAAAACATAAGCCTCTTTAAGTAATTTCATAAAAATTTGTTGTAAAACGCCATTTTGCACTGATGATTTATTATAGACTTCTGTCTTACCTTAAATATTGGATTTTTCGAGTCAATTAGCAAATTTGCTGTTTAAATAAATCCATCGTCCAAATTTATTATTCTTAGTGCAATATACGAAAAGTAAATAAAAAAGAGTAGTCTGTAGTGAGTATTCGGGAGAAAATTATGGGTCAAACACTGAGAAAACAAACACAATTAGCAAAATGTGATACATCTTTTGTACTATAACAGAGGGTGAGTGAAAAAGTAATAATTAAAAAAATTGAAAAAAATAATGGAAGTTGTTTTTATGAAAAAAATAAATAAAAAGTAGATCAAGATTTGGGAGATATTTTTAAAATAAGAGTGGATAGAGTTGCGGGACCTGATTTTTGGCTCGGCCCGCCAGTTTAAGTTAGGATCAATTGAGTAAGAGTCAGGAGCCAAACCGTTACATCTATAAAGGAAATCCAAGCAACGCCGGGCGTCAAGCTTATTTTACTAGGTACTAAGTTTTTATGCAAAAATTAAAAAACATTATAAGTCATGTACCAGCCTTGGTCTAGATCAATTTAGATATTATTTTATATTATGCACATATTTTTGTAAATTTAAGGGCTCAGCCGCTTTTAATTGGGCCAAGCGGCTAACCTGGAAAATCCATCTACCTTTAAAATTAGAAGAGTGCCAGGCATTTTTCTTCAAAATTACGAGTAAATAAAAAGTTCGCCGGAAAAGGAACCCCGGGCCAGGGTTGCTCCCCCCTCCCTAACTACAGCTCTAAATAAGGCCGAAATAGAATATTATAATGCAGACTTTAAAAATCAAAGGCTAAGATCATTAACTTACTTTATTCCCCTCACAACCTCAATTATCCCTAAAAAGTGGACGGATATTTTTTAGGGCAAATGCGTTATTAGCTCGGGGTATCTTACAAACACTAAACCTTGCTTGATTCGGAGCTAAAGAGTTAAGCTAAGATTTTTGAACTCCTCACTGTGTAGCTTGATAATATCTTACATTACATTTTTTAATAAAAATTATTTGCAACATTAATAAGCCTCAAAGCCGAATTTTTTTTACTGTTAATCTACATCAAAATTTTACCGTTGGTTACCTATGTTTTTCAAAAAAATATTTGTAAGCTGTAGGCAAGGAAAGGGCTAAACTTATTAGTGATTTTTAAAAAATAGATTTATAGTCGAAACTTGAAATTTTTGTTTGTACCATTTTCCTTGTACTTTACTTAGGTTAACATTTATACCCATGTCATTTTAGGAAACTTACTTTATATATTACCGAGTTTGGCCGGGAAGCTAGGTAAAAATTCAGTACATGGCTGATTGCTGAGATAAACAGGCTCATGCTAAAACATATAGCCATTTAAATATTTTACAGTAAAATTTGCGTTATGTATTCATTAAAATACGGTTCGGTTGAACGTTTTAAGGTATATCTTATAGAATATGGCAATTCAGCAATGTACTAAGATTTTATCTAGCTACAGGCCAAACTCACTAAATCACATAAAAAAAGAGTTTGTTTAGATTAAATGGATTTTTGACTTTTGTCTAGGGAAAAATTTTTAACAAGTTTTTGTTTTTACTGAAAAGCCCAATTATGTTTGGCCATACTCTTTACGAGATTTAAGCAAATTATTTTGTAACTTATCAATTTTTTTAAGGCTATCTACAATAACCAACCGTACCTGAGCAATAATATTGATGTACTAGACAAACAATATAAAATTTTAGCCTTAATGCTCTATCAATGTTTCTGTTTTTTATTGATAAGATATAACATAATATGCTCAAATCTCATAAAGGGTACGGCCAAACCCTAACATTGATCTTTGTTCAGTAAAAACAAATTTGTTAAAATAATATTTCCCTAGACGAAAGTCAAGCGAATTTGAAATGCCTGATCTTAAACTCTTTTACACGATTTGAGTTTGGCCGGTAATTAGATAAACAGTCATAGTACGAGTTGCCATATTCTAAAGTTACAGCTAAAACATTTTAAAAAATTAACGGTTCGGAGCCGTTGCAAAAAAAAATAGGTTTTTTTTTCATTAACAAGTATGCTTGCAAACAATTTAGTATAGATTTTGCATAATGAATATCAGATGAGTTGCTCAATGGTTGAATAACACTGGACAACAAAAAAAACAACATAAACGTTTTATTAATGGTTTTTATTGAAATTTCCTGCGATAACAATCCCGGGCTTAATCCATTGCCTCCAATTTTTTTTTAAACCGCTAGTTTAGAAAAAAACAAAATTTATTTAACTATTAATTTTCCAAAAAATCTATTGGCATATTTAAAATCCTTATAAAAAACATATTTAAAAAATTTTCTTACCTCAGGGCTGTTAAAAAATCCGAACTTTCCTTCCTCTTTCCGTAAAAAGGAATTCCTTCCCTTTTTCCTATTGTACGGAAATCTGAAGGAACTCCAATTTTTTTTTCATTTCAGGTTCCGGAAGAATTCCGGGAACCTTAAATTGTATATATTTTAATAAAATGATATATGGAATATTTTTATTTTCAGTTTTTAAGACATTTATGTTTTTTAATACTTAAAAAATAATGCATTATTTTGAAATTATGAATGATTTAATTAGAAGTCATCTTTATATTTAAAAAATACAATAGTTTGTAAAAATTAGCCTTTTCCCCTTTTTTAAAATCAATACACTTATTCTTCATTTATCTTAACTTTTTATAAATTTATATTATTCTAATAATTATGTTTTTATGTCACATATTGTAAATACTTCATGATATTGTTATAATTTTAATTAAGATTTTAAATTCTGTGTTTCAATTTTTTTCGACATTCAGTTTTCGAGATTCCCAAAAACAAATATCTGATAGCAATCATAAGATTAATGTAACAAGCAATTTAATCATTTTTTTATCATAAAACCAAATCTTAATTAATGAAATTTTTACATCCTTAGCCAGATATTTTAACCTTAATTATAAGTACAAGTCTATGGCGATAATCCCTTTTAGTAATTTAAGTGAATGAAGTTCATACAACATTGCCTTGCTGCGCGCGAAAAAATAGAAAGACAGAGTTGGGCGGGAAAAATTATTAAAAAATTGCCAGTCCTTTAACCTTTAAATTTTCTTATTGTTTAAATTTTGGTATTTCCATTCATTTTCACTTTTTAAATTTTTATTGCTTTCCCATATTTATGATTGGTGGATTGATGTTTTGACAAAATACAACATAATAAACAAATGTGTCTCAATTACAACTAATAATGGTAATTTAAAATATTATTAATTTTAGGTAAAAATATGGTTCATGCAGAAAAATTGCTAAAAAACAAGAATAATATAGCCCATTATCGGTAATTTTTATGTTATTAAATATAATTTTTTATCAGATGTTCGCCGTTCAATCAGGTTTAGCTAAATTGAACCAAATTTAGCAGTGCAGATCTCCTTGCCAAGAGATTGCACAGCAGTCCTCGGTTAATGGAATCTTATAAACAGATAGGGATTCCTTTAATGATTCCCACGCGATGAAATAGCCGATATCTACAACTTAAAGTCTATGTGGAAGTGATTTAATAAATTTAATATTTTAGAATTATTCCAAAATCGAAACGTTTTGTTCAATTAATAATATCGGAACCGCCAATTATCATACATTAATGGAGATTCAAGAAATATTCCATTAATTTAATATGGCGACCAAAGTGTTAGAAGGTCCCGAGGTTTCTTTGAGCTTCGGGCCTCATATTTTTCGTTACTTAAAACTTTGCAGGATATTAAAACTAGATATCAATCCGATACAGATCTTCGCGATTGTATCGAGGCAATGTTAACTAAATTGACAGAATACAAGGTTTATTTAAGCACTTTTGAGGCCTACGCAAATTGCGTTCTTGATCCCCATTTCAAAATTTTCCACACTCCACCTTCTATTGTGATAACATCACATGAAAATCAACTAAAATCATTAATTTTAGAAAACTCAGCGACAATTGTTCATTCATCAGAGCAAAATCATAATAGTTTAATCAACACATTATTTAACAGGTATTAATTAAATACGATTTTAAAATCTAAAATAAAATAATTATTTCTAAATTTTTAGACACATTACTAATGCACCGGAGGATCAAATGAGTGACTATTTATCTACAACTCATTTAATTTTTTTGTTTATTATAAACGCTTAATGTTATTTGGGTTAGACCACATCAATTTTAGCTAACATCAATTAGTTTTAGGAAACTACCAAAATTATTAAAATAGCCTAAACACGAGAACAAATGAATTGTTAAGTTAAAATAAATTAGTTTAGAAAGAAAATAATTGTGTGTAGTGTAGTGTAGTGTAGTGTAGTGTAGTGGTAATATATTTAATGTATGGTGTTGTAGTGTAAGGTTTAATATATTTTTTGTTCATTAACATTAGTTTTCTCTTCCCGGCTAGCTCTTTCGGAAGAGGTTTCCGGAAAAAAAACAGGAAAGTTCCGGGAATGGAGTTCCAAACTCCGTTTCCCGGTTTTTAGCCATGGGAATTTTTAACAGCCCTTCCTATAATTATTAGCAATTTACTTTCAAGTTATTTAGGATCGAAAAAGGATTTCATGACGAAAACCACTAATTTTAATATAAAATAAATAAAATATTAAAAAAATTTAAACGCTTTACGTTAATAATAAATGCTTCCGTTATCTAAATATATATTTAAACTTTTGTTACTACCCATAAGATATAGAAGGCCAAAATACACAAAAAATTTACAAATCTCAACTTTGACACCAAATAACTAAAAATCTGAGGCATTGGCTGAAATTCTAACTTCATATTCGTGATCAGTGCCAAAAACTTGACCAAAAAATATAGCCATAAATGATGCTTAGGGTCCAAATTTTGTTGTCCAGTGTAATGCTCCAACTAGCCAGAGGTCCGAGTTTGAAGATGGCCAGCCGGATTGCCCTTATTTTAGTCTGGGGGAATATTTTTAACATAAAGTTTTAGTTTTTACTGAACAAAGTACAAATTTTAAGTTTGGTCGTAGCCTTAAAGAGATTTAAGCATATTATGTTGTATCATATCAATTTTTTTGTGAGCTTTACTACCAACGGTAATCAAAGCAAAATTCGATGGACCAGACAAACAGCAAAACTTTTGCCTTTGTTCCCTTTTTTCCGATGAGAAAATTTTTTTTTAATGTTATGAGATAATAAGTTACTAATAGTTGTTTTAAACTTAACATAACACAGGTCAACAAATTTATGAGATAACACAAATCAAACCCGTATTAGATATTTTCAAATCTATTTACCGTTTTTCTAATCAAACTTAGTAAGGAGCTATAAACATTGAAAATTTGATAAAAAAATGTCGAAAAAACAAAAAGATTTAAAAACAAAAATAAAGTGATTTTTTTTTGCAAATTTACAAGTGCTAAATTGTTGAATTTAAACCTCAAATAATTTTTTTATTGAAAATCGATAATATATCGTGTCGTATTTAAGTTTGGATGCGAAATTTTCTGTATTATTGCTGATGTAAGAACTTGAAATTCTAAATAATTTTATTTCTAATTATTAGAGATTATTAATATGACTATGAAAAAGATTCTTGAATTTTTCTTTTTAGGGTATTTTCGAGGTCACATCTGTCAATTTGGTTAAACAAGGCCATTTTTGTGTTATGGACATTATGCTTCTATGTTTTCATAAACTTATTTTTTCTGACAAAACTTTTATAAAGTAAACACTCTAATGTAACTCTTTAGCTCTTGATTTAAAAATGGTACCATTCTACAAGAAAGATTTAAAATTTTTTTAAATGCTAAAAAATATAATTATAAAAAGATTCTAATATGACCAATTAAATCCTTAAAATAAATTTTTTTTAAACTCTCATAGTTATGAGAAAATAGACCTAACCTGTTTGGGCAGCGCGTGGCACTTCAGCGCTAAGTTTTTTAAACATCTATCTAAATTAGCTTATTAAAATATTTAAAATTAAAAATTTTAATCTATAAATGCACATTTTTAGAAAACACTAGGGAGTGTTGTATAGCGACGTCACAGCCGATGGATTGAGTATTATCGCCAATACCGTAATATCCATTGAAATGATGCCGCATTTTCTAGAATATACAGCAAGCAGACTTCAAACCCCTGGCAAAATATGTAAGGCCAAGATCATAGGCTTATTTTATCTCAGTCAAAACCTCAATTATCCCTTAAAAGTGGCCGGATATTTTTTAGGGCAAATGCGTTATTAGCTCGGGGTATCTTGCAAACACCAAACCTAATCTGACTAGGAGCTAAAGATTTAGGCTAGGATTTTAAAGCTCCCCGCTATGTAGCTTATTATCTTACATTACATTTTATAAGTAAAAAAATTTGCGCATTGGAAACATTAATAAGCCACAACACCGATTTTTTTTACTGTTCGTCTGGTACATCTATAATTTAGCTTTTCAAAAAAGACTTGTAAGGTACCGATAGGCTTAAATTTGGCAATGGCCAAACTTAAAATATTATTAAAAAAAAGTCTTTATTCAAAACCTGAAATTTTTGTTTGTGATATTTCCCTACTTTACTTAGTGATCGTTATCACAAAAAATTAATCACGTTGAAAAATTGATTATGATCACTAATATCGATTATGATCTTAAAAAGGTTTAAAATAAAAAAAAATTATGTAAAATAAAAGTTATATTGAAAGTGGCAACGCCTATAAAATTTTTGTTAAGTTATAGTCTACTCAATGATGACTTTGATTGTTATAAGACGTATATACAATTTATTAGTATAAGAAAATTAAATGGGAAACGGCATAGATATCCCAAAAAAATTTTCAATAAGATGAAGTTTGGGGGAATATAGTAATAGAATGTGTTTAACTCTATTAAAAAATGTATAAATTAGGACCATGATATGCCGGCCCGACTGACATATTTTCCAACTTCTTTATGCCGGCTCAGCTGCCGGAATCTGGTTTTTCATAGGCCACTCGAATTTACGAAATAGGCCCAAAAATAAAATTATAATCAATAACTTTTTTCAACCAACTACGATAGGCTCAATGGCCTATTTTGTTTATTTACTACATTTTTTTTTAATTCTAGCTTTTTGCCTTGACAGAGTTTTTTAAAAAATTAAAAATTAGCCGACCTTATAAGCAAATTGCTCAACCACGTCAAGTGGTTATTGCATCATCTATGGTCTCTTTTACGTGACTTTTACCACATGGCTAAGGCTATGTTTGACAATCTTCTACATAACGATGTTTGTCGAAAAACCTTTCAAATGCGTAGCCTTCAATTTTACTGATTGGCCCAAAAAACTGCGTCAAAAACTAGCCTTGAAAATATTTACCTCAACATGTTTCAAACACATTTAAAACACTGTAATATACCTTAACTTCAAATATAATGTTTGGTATATATCTCAGGGACGTATGACGAAAATTTGCCTAAGCGGCCAAACCTAAATACTACCCATACTTGTTACCCTCAATTTCATATTCACAAAAGTAAATAAAAAACTAAAAAGTTTTGATTTTAAAAAATCCTATTTACATTTATAAATCTAACCTTTAATTATTTATAGGTAGTTACTCGGTAAAATTTTACCATTACTAGTTAAAAATATGGAATGCCGGCATATAATTTGTGCACCAGGAAGAATCACATATATTTTAAGCTTTCGGTCGGGATAATTTAGAACCTATACGATTTTGCAATTTATTTAACGCTTAACTCATGTAAATGGGGAAAAGCCAAAAATCTATATTTTTTGGATAATTTTGACTGTTGTTAACATGTACAGATTCAAATTAAATTTGTTTTGGATGGTTTAAATGAAATCTTTTGTTTTGTTAATTTTAGAAGCTTTTTTTGCTAATTCTTGTCAATACTAGATGGGGAAAATTAAAAATAGAAATTGCATCATAAACCTGGAATCTCTTGCACATATTGATAGCTCAAATACCCCTAAAATAAGGAAATTTTTATAATACCTAAAATTGACATTAATTCACAGGTCAACATATATCAATGGCACAAACGTGAATTTTATGAAAAGATAAAATAATATATTCCCATGATGGCCTTATCTTATATATATATTTCGTTTTTCTTGGTTTCTTCCTTCTTTGGCTCCTTACATCCGTCCATATCAAAAAAATGACGTTTGTTGACCAAATTGACAGATCGAGAATACCCCAAAAAGAAAAAATTTAATCATCTTTTCATATAAAAATCTCTTGTAACTTATATTTATCATGTCAAATAATGAGAAATGAAACTTTTTAGTTTATCAAGCTCTTATATAAGCATTTAGATAATACAAAATATTTAATACGATATATTATCGGTTTTTAACAAAAGTTTTATTTGAAGTTTGAATTAAACAGTTTAGCTGTTGTAAAAATGCAAAAAAAATCAATTTATTTTTGTTTTTGACTTTTTTGTTTTTTTGGCATTTTTTCTAAAATTTGCAATGTTTATAGCTGACTAAGTTTGATTAGAAAAAACGGTAAACGGATTTTAAAATCCCTAAGATGGCAGGTTTGATCTCCGTAGTTAGCTCATAACTCTCAAAAATTTGATGACCTGTGTTATAATTGATTTCGTAATTGTAATCACCAATATCTAAATCAATGGTTGCTACAAGGCTAAAGTCCAAATTTCGTTGTACGTCATATATATTATTACGTAAAATATGAATTAGCACCGTCATTTTGGTAGCAATAGCCTATATATTTCATAGCCTGACCTTAAAATATATAAAACATTGAGTCGTAGTGCTAAAAATGGCCTAAAAGTATATCGAGCGTCATTCGAAGTGATTTAAAAACATAGCTTTGTCAACGAAGGAAGTCACGTTTGAAATAAATGTAAGGGTTTGGTATGTGGACGTGTGAAAATTTTGATGCAATATTAGGCAAAAAACAAATATGTGATCGTTCAAAACCATAAATGTTGGATCAGCCTCTTTCAATTTCAAATTTAACACACATAAGTAAGCTCAGTCAAGTAGAACTTATTTTCGTTGATACGTGACATAAACACCATTCGTATAGTTTGAGGGTTGGACAGAAAAATGAGGAGTCAAAAGAGGGGGGAAGGGTAACAAATTTGTGTCATTATTCAAACAGTGGAATCTCGTTAATAGGCTCGCTAGAGTTAAACTGTGGTCAAATGTTGAAACCCGTCATCAAAACAAATGTTGGCAAATATTTAGCGGGCCTGTTACGTACCACTGACTCAAAACTTAGTAATTCCAAGAGTTGGGTTTGCCTATAAAAGCTTGACAAAAATATATAAATTATTCTTCTTAGCTTTATCTAAACCAAAAAATCTATAAATCGAATACATAATCGCAACCTGATAAAATGATAGGAATTCTGCTATAATCTTTAGTAATATGATTTTATTTTGGCGCTAATAAATTTACCAATCATTTTTTTTAATTTAAAAATAAGAGTGTATTTGGAATTTTCCCATATGCATCCCCATATAGGGATGTCATACCAACTTCGACATAGATGTTACCACTAAGCTAACGCCCAATTTTCAAAATTTGGATCATTTAACTCACTGGTCTATAAATTTAAACCTAGGTCCTAAGATCCAAAGATTTATATTACTAGGTTCTATATCAGCCTTTTTCCAATTTTTCCTCCTTTACAAAAATTTTATGCCAAAATGACACTTTGGTGGCTTCAATACTCTTCTAAATAATATTTTGTAAAAAAATTTTAGGATTGGTATAAAATTTTATTTGATGGCTTAAGCGTCTAACTCCAAACATTTAACTATTTTATGTTTGTTATCAATTTAATTTAAAAAAATATTTTATCAATGAAACTCGTTTAATTTTTTTATACATTTTTAATAATTTTATTTTCGCGAGGTCGCTGGATGTCTAATTTTATTTTAGACCTATTCCGATGTGTAAAGGGTTTGGCTGGCAGATAATAACTGAAAAATTTATATTTAAACCTAAGAGTAATATATTCCATACTTAGGGGATAAAAGTTCGCATTTCGTATTTATAGTTCTTTTTTTATTTTATAGTCGTCTTTTTACGCTACAAATGATACCAAAGGCTTAAAAAACTAAATCAATCTTGTTATTTTTTAACAGATCATGATGACAATTTATCACGCCCGTGTCAGATCCAACACAGTGCCTATCGATTTTGGACGACCTTCGCCTGACAGGCTTTGTGACATTTGGTATGAGGCTCAATATCTACCCAATGGTGGTAAAACTTATTGCGTGTATAACCAGACGTATAATGATGCTTGTGGAGTTGCTCCCGAAGGAACTACAAAAAGCAATCTTTCTACAGCGTGCCCGCTTGACCTATGCAAAATCACGGAACCCTGCCGACCATATGATCTCGGAGGTAACTTGCCTCGAGATTTTCAAGGTGTGTCAGCTGTAAAGAAAACAGCTGAACGACCACTTCACGTCTTTTGTACCCCAAACACCTGCCATGGCCGATGTGAAGTCATTTACACCGATACCACTTACCTGCCCGACGAAATGAATAACGATGCCCTCGTGACCCTAAACTGCGGCCCGTATTCAGTGTTGCCTCCCCCGCCGGTTATTGTCGAACCGACTGGTTACGAGTACGCCTACGAAGATCTTGAAGACGAAGATGAATAAATATAACATATATATTTTCATTTTTTAGTTTAACTATTACATTATGTAGATATGGATTAAGAGCGCTTTAAACTTAAATAAAATTACGTAATTTTGCTGCATCTAATATAATTTCATGAAAATATTTTTTAGGAGTGTTAGGGACTGGTTCAAGGAATGAATTAGAGTGCCCCACGTTCTTACAACGGCAGGTTTAATAAGAGTCAAAATGACCGCGTATATTATGTCAAAAAATTCAAAATTACTCAAAAAAAGTAAATTGCCTGTGAATCAAGATAAGCAAAGCACGACGGCTAAGTTGCACCATCTAAACTAAGGATTTAAACTTTCAATGGGTATGACACCCTTATATGGAATGGCATATTTAAAAAAACATTTCGTTTTCATTAGGGTTCAACATTCCTTCGGTTGTTTTATAAATTGGATTTTCAAAAATGTTAAAAATTATATTTTTTTGGCCATAAAAATTATTTTAAATGCTATTAACAACGATTGGTGATTTCTATATGCGTTTAATGTCCAAATTTTTTTTTTAATTTTTCGAAAAACTGAATGAAGTCTGAACGCGCCCTCATATAAATTAATGATTTTTACGGGCAAGAATTTTTAGGCCAGCGCCAGTATTTGTGGAGCATTATAAATTCTCAGCACTGCCCACTATATCCTAAAACCATCGACCCCGCCAAATTTATTGTTTAGATAAGCAAATAAGGAACCAGAAAATGTTATTTTATCTATTTTTGAGGTCAATAGAATTTAAATGGTTTTTGAGCTAAAAATCATGTATTGAAGAGGAAGATTTTCCAACCCGAACTTTTTTATATAGATTTTGGCCCGGGCATTAATTTATCATATCTAATTAACATTAAGCCCAAGTAGCACATATTATTGTATTCTTAAAACGTATAATGAATGATATAATAGCAATAGTAAAACATGTATACTTTTATTTTAAAATGGAATTCATATGTTTGGTAAATTAAGGGGATATACGCGTTAACAAATTATTCAGGCCTAAAAAATGTTAGTTAGCTCAAAACAAAATTTATTTAAACTAAAAAATAAATAATATAATATATTATAATTCTACTAAATTATTAGGAAATTAATTAAAATACAAAGATAGGCTCTTTTTAGAGAAAGGAATATATTGCAACATGGCAAATTTAAATTTTTCCCGATGTAAACTGAATTAAATTTGTAGTGTTAGGCTTTAATGATCTAAATAAATATCCATATTATGGCGTTAAGTTTATATTGAAAATTTTATTGCACTTTTTTTCTCGGTTGGCTGCGGGAATATAATAAATAGTTTGGACAAATTTATTAGGGGACGTTTTAAAACTGATACCATTTTTTATCCTTGTATTTTAACATAATATCATGAGCATTTTTTGAATAATTTTCGGAATGTGCGAGCATTTGGGCCGTTCGGTCTTCAAGCTCACCCAATTTTTCACCACGTTCTATTGCAACCTAATGAGATTTGTAAAAGATTTTTTTTTTAAAAAAAAGAGAATTTATTTTTTAAATAAAAAATTTGCAAATACATTACTTGTTTAGCTCTTTGAACTGGTCCAGATGTAACACCTTGGACCTTCTGATTTGCATCTTGTAGCAATACTGCGGCCGTTCGTGATCCTTTCCCACTTGCTTCACCAACTGAAAAATAAAATATTAATAAGGATTAATAGATGCAAAATAAAATAACATATATGTAAAAAATTCTGGGCTTTTAAACATAAGGTCTACAAAAATATATGTAGGTTAAATCAAGTTAATAAAATAATCTACAATTAGGCCTTATGTCTAACGTTTTTTTCGTTTTTATTGCCTAGGTTATCCATAAAAGCTGAAAATGACAATATATAAAACAAGTAACGTTATCGATCGATAACATACTCAAAAATAAATATATTTTCTATATATTATAATTAATTAAAACCTTATTCATCAAAAACAAAATATTTTAAATTTCTAAACATAAAAATATATTATATTTTTTTATATTTTCAGCCAGCGTTTACATTTAAACTTCTAAATCATTTTTTACCAAGATTTTTTTAGTTTTTCCCAACATTTTTTAGCTTTGAGCTTTAATTGTGTTTTTCCCAAATTTTTCATGGTTATAGCAGGCAGGCTTAAATTACAAAAACAGAAGAAAATAATAGGTTATATATTAATTTAATTAATTAGTTTACATATCTGAACATTTGTTAAAACTGTTATAAAAGAAAAGCAAAATTGTAAGATATTGTATTTTAACAGAATGTAAATAACAGTTAAATTACATAATTCTTCCCGATCTACGGCAGTATTACGCGGCGAGTTAAAAAGGGTGCTGAAAAAACTCGTTTTGGGTGGTTCTGGAGTCTCCTTGGGCTTATAAACTTTGCTAGTCATGTCCTCTAAATTTTTGCTAAATATGAATTGGTTTTAAAATTAGCATAAAAAGTGTTATATATAAATGATGATTATTAAATTATGTACCACATATCGGCAGAGAAAGTGAATTTTTGTATTTCGTTGGGTGAGCATAAATACAATCCATTCCCGTTGTTACCGAAGCAAAAAGATTTGTTGGCTCTATAATTTAAATAAAAAACAAATACATATAAAAATTAAATGTATAAAAAATAGGAATAAGTACAAAAATATTATATAATTTACTTGATAAGTTCCAATGAATCTAGGGCGGGTAGCCTGTAAAATAAAACTGATTATAATTCTAAATTGACGGAAAAATTATAATTTATATAAGTATAAATGTGATCCATAAATAAGCAGTTGATTTGATTCAAAATAATTAACCTTAAGTTAAGGGGTGATTCAACGTACACATCTAGGAGTATACGAAAACTCGGGACACTGTAAATGATTATGTTGCCGTTTGTGGCATAACATGTTAGACATTCCTGATCTGTAATGAACAAATGAACAATGTATAAAACAAATAAAAACACAAAGTAAAAACTCTCGACAATATAATGCATAATTTTGTAATTACAATCTACATTAAGAGAAATCATGCATTATTGCTTGCTTTGAGTTAACAATAAAAAAAGTTTCAAGCATATAATTACAATGTAAAAATATATAAATTTTTAATTAATTGAGGCTCTTAAGTTACCTAATTTTATTAATATTAAGGAAATATATATTAATAATGTTACAATAAAACTAGCATTGTCAAAAAAGACATATTTAAAATATTTCAAAAGATGTTTTATAAAAGTATGTAAGATGTTCAAAAATCAATACTATGTAAGACATTTACTTATAAATTTCTGATGTTTTTGATAATTTACTGCCTAGTGCCAGTTTTGTGATCAAATGAGCAAATTTTTTGACCTTCCCACCAAAAACAACGAGAAAGACATATATTAACGGTCTTACTATTAAATTCAACAACATTAGCTACGAGAATTTTTCGTGATTCATTGGCCATCTTGACTTTGTAAATGACGGACATGTAAGACGTGGGCCGTAGGGAGACAGCGCAAGCTTGATATTCAGAAACTAGGATAGCAAATTCCTTACCATTATCATTTTGGCTAAAAGAATAGTATACATCGGTAAAATATTTACAAATTTACACTAAGTAAAATTAGTTGCAAATTTAGGTAGAGCAACCTTGAAAAAATACTTCAAACTCGGTAATTTATAACTTGTCTCATAAAATCAGGACTATCAGAAGTTTCAGTGTGCTATAGTTTGACATTTTTAAAAGAAATACAGGTAGATACGAACCTGCTATAAACATTAAAAACTTAAAAAATGACGAAAGTGACGTTTTTGCGATCTCAAGACTCAAAACATATAAAAAAATTTTCACGTAATTTGTTAAGACTGAATATCTCTATAAATCATATGGTATGTTATCAAAATTTAAAGGCTAAGGTTTAAACCTTGTAGTAATAGATTTGCATTTAAACTTCTAAAATGTAATTTTTTTTAAATTTAAATCTTATGTAATTTAAGTGTTTAAATCGTGCTGACATATTTGATATAAAAAAATTATTAGAAAATGAGCCTTAAATTAAAATTTTCTAACCCATATTATTTTTCGAACCTAGGTATATTTTGGAATAGACAATATTTAATTAACAGAAAAAAGGCTCATAAGATAAATTATACAATTAGTAAACGAAAAAAACATATAGTCCACGTTTTTTTAATAATAAAAAAATATATTTTTTTAAAAAGTTTACCTGTAACAATGAGCCCGTCCAGCCAAGCTCGAAGGACTTTGAAAGCTATTTGCTGTTCCACTAGGCGGGGCATGATTATCATTAACGAGTGTTTGTTGCAGCGAATTGGCCAAATTATCGACGCTAGCTTGAGTGCGGAGAGGTTTGAGAGGGTTGCTATAACTACTTTCATGTGAATGTGCAAATGTATTATTTGGATTGGTATTGTTTAAAAGGGTGACGGAAGAATTCGGATCCTGTGCTGCCGAATTAAATGGCGGTTGAAATTGGTTTTGCATGGGTTGGTAAAGCGAATGATGTTGCGACGAGGAATGTGATAGGGAGTCGACTTTAACATATAATTAGAAATAGATATATTCAACATCTGAGAATTACTTTTAAGGGAGCGTACGAAGTCATGTTTTGTAATAAATAAAATAGTTTTTTTTTAATTATATAAAAAGCAACTTAGTTAGCCGAAAACAAATGTGATTACATCTATAGCTCTAAACGAATAATATTTCAGTAATCATTTTCTATTACCATTGGTTTAAAAATGGCAATGTGTCAAAAACATATATTACAACGACTTAAGCATTTTTCTCAAAAAAAATAAATAAAAAAACGTGTTGGTGGCTTCTTCAAGTTTGCTAATTTCAACTTGTATTACAAAATAGAATAAGCATATTTTTATACAATGTTTAGCTAAATGGCTAAATGTCATAGTGCAATAGGCTACCCTAATTCGCTTAATGCCCGCCATATATATACACAAATACCAGGAAAATAATATATTAAATATGCGTTACAAGAAGACGTGTTAGAAAGAGGTGTAGATGCCGAGGTGTGTTGTTGCTGTTGCTGGGACTGGGGCCCAGCATTACTAAATCCTGCATATTTTTTCCCAGCTTTTTGTAAATGAGCGACGTCTTTTTTGGCGGCCGGTGACTGGTTTTCGGAATTAGTGGAAGCTGAGTTGGCATAATAATCCGTCACGCCACTTGTCGAAGCAGGGTTTAGGTTTTTAGGCATAGTAGCGGTGCCAACAAAGTTTATATGGATTACATGGCCTTTGAGGCGAAAGATCGTACCTATAATTTTATGAGTGAAAATAGCGTATAAACATAATTGAAAATTATATTATTAAAACGATAGAGCAGCATTCGAAGCATATTAATTGATGATTCGGTTAATATATATTTTGATTGCGATATATTAGATATTATATATAAGATATATAATGTAATTAATTTGTATTCAATAGTAACCAGTTGGAGATATCAATATAGGTTTGGTGTGGTTGGGAGCCATGGGAGAGAAGTTCAAAACAAGGATAGAACCGTACGATGTGCCTATAATTACAAGGATACATTGTGATAAATTAGGCAAACAAGGCTTGTTTCAATAAAAATGGCTTTGTAGCTATTTGTACGTTACATGATAATTATGAATAAAGTATATAATTACATATGTTGACCCTAAATTGTATATGTTGAAAAAAAACGTTACCCATCCATAGCCATAGGGGTGGCAAATTGGACATATTGTCTCTATCATAATACGGAAAGGTGTGAGAAGACGACATTTCTTCACTGTTAAAATCTTTGGTTTGACTGCCTCCCTTCACGTCGTAATAAAATTTAAATGTTTCCGTATCTTCGGGACCTGAACTCATTGGCGCCGAGGCGTGCTGTTCATCTGCGCCAAATTTTTCATTCATAGAAGGAGGAGGACCGCTAGGGTTACTGATGCCCCGATAGAAAGCGAGTGAAGTTATCCATTCGAAAGAAGCTAAACAGGTGTTTTAAAATAATTCTTGAATGATTGGTTTTTATTTACAAACAAAAAATGCATCTCGATTTCGAAAGTATTATAACACATATGGGAATTTTGCCAAAACGTATTATTACCTATTAAATAGTGTTTTATGTTTTTTTCATTCAGAGTTTTGGCGAGCATTTCTTTTTTGTCGAAGTTTGTTAAATAATAGTTTGGTTTGTATTTTTTGCGTATATAATAAAGATTAAAAAAATAAAATGAATAAATATTATATATTTATAGCAGCCATCTATAATTTTAAACACAATAAGAGAATACATGAAAAATAGTTTACTAAAAAAAATTTTTTTTGACTAAATTAGCAAAATAGCTAGGCATATATATCGTATAACGAAACCTAAATGATTAAAAAACGGTAGACAGAATTAAAAAAAGACAACTTTTATTAGAAAGTGAACAGACTTATAGATTGCTTATAATTTTCAATATCCGTGTTTTTAAAATTTATTTCTGTAAACTTGCTATACCCATAAAAAAGCAGGATATAACAAATTATTCCAAATTTTACGTATTTAGTGTCTTATTTTTTAATAAGTTGATCGTTTTTGGCTACAAGGTCAAATAGCCATTTACACTTTTGGAATGTGCAAATATCGAACTATTTACTAGTTAATTTAAAAAGTGAAACATTAGGATGCAATTATAATTTTTCGTAAAAAAGTTTAAATTACAAAAGAAAATGGGCAAATCGTGAAAAAAAATCGAATAATTAAAGATTGCCATAAATGAATTTAACAAACCAAAATATTTTTAAACACATCGGACCATAAGATTGAAATAAATTTTTTTTTTTAAATTTTAACAAAATTTTCAAAATATTAGTCTTTTTAAGAATAATGGAAGAGATTAATAAAAAGCGTAAACGGATTGATTACAAGACACATCATCGCCCAATCAGGCATCATTATCCCGATTCTAAAAATTGATATTTGTCGACAATTGTAATTACTGTCATTCGAGCCCGATGAGCTTGAGGATTGTTGATGAGTTGGCCCGGTATTATTTGCGTTAGCTGAGCCACTCCTAACGGGACTCGAGGCAGGGGATTGCAAATTGTTAATTTGGTATGGGTGGTTTGGGGCAGGTGGGACATAGTAAGGATGGTTAACGATGCTTGTGGATGTACTTGTAGCAGACGACATACTATTAGCAGTAGAGCCATTAGTGTTAGTCGGACCGGGTTGAGTTGAATAAACATTGCTGGATGCTGTGACGGTATTAGTAGATACGGTGCTAGAGTCTACTAGTGTGCAATGAAAAAATATATGCAATACAAAAATATAAGAGAAATCTATTTATATAAATAAATAAACTAATTTTTAAAAAATTTAACATTCAAAAACATGCAAAATATAAAAATTGACAAAAATTGTAAGTAAAAAAAAATATATTATAAGGTTAGCAAGTATAGTTACAAGGAGTTTTAGGCCATTAAACAAATCACTCATAGATGTTCTATTTAAGAAACTTAGAAATTATTAATTTTTTAAAAAGCAGAAGCTGGCATATTATTGGCACACTATATACAAATTAATCAGCACTGAAAATTATAAAAATAATATAACTTTTAATTTTTTTATAAATTTGATTACAAGGGTACGTCCAATGAAAACAATTAAATAAAAAAACTTTAAAGGGTGTTCTAACAAAACAAGGATCAAAATAAACCATTCATTTTTATAATTAAGCTTTAAATGACTGCAATAAGTTTATTCAATTCATCGCAATATTTTTATATTGGATGCATCCCATAGATATATAACATGCAAATATATAAAAGTAGTTACCTAGGCATGCAAGAGGCGGGATACATGCAGGCTGCAGAAAAACAATACGTTAAAATTAATAGCATAACAACTTTTTCAGCAATTGCACAAGCTGCATCTAGATAAAGTTAAATAGCTCATAAAATTTATAATAATTTTATTTAATACTTTCCCCGATGTTAAAAAAAAACGGTCATAAACTCTCGATATATTACTTTAAAATATAAATGCGCATAAAATGTAGGCAAAAGTTCATCATTAGATTAATTTTTGTTAATATTGGAATGGGTTTTAAAAAAAAAATAAGCGAATAGTCAAAAAAAACACAGGCCAATTGAGGCTAACTAAATTAAAATAAGGTAACATTCAATAATAATAAAAAAATTACGATGCATAAAAAAATTACAATGTTTTTACAATTAATGCCAAGCCACCATTGAAAGGGGATAGATATATATTTCCTCCTTAGAAACAGCCAACATATATATAAATGAAAGCTTTTGACGGGTTAGTGAGCTTGCACGTACAGACGTGAGAAAACTGGAAAAACAGGAACAGACAGAAACAACTCTCGCCATATTACCAAAATGGATATTTCTAACGCCGGCAACACCGTTTTCTTTGCTACTAAAATGTGACGAAGAAGGTAAATAGGGCTGGTAATGTTTGTTATAGGTTGTATTATTGACAATGCTATTAGTAGCACCAACAATGACGGCATTATTATTATTATGCGTGAACGAGTTAATCAGCTGTTGCGGGTCGCGATGTACCCTCGGCGGGGGAGGGACAGGAGGAGACGGGCCACTACTACCTGTGTGGTGAGAACTCCCACCGGCGGAGACGGTATTAGGGGGTGGGGAAAAGGGCGTGGTGGAGGAATTGAAGGAGATAAAACTATGGGCCTTTTGGATCTTGGCTTTTGCCAGCGCAGCTATACCACTCTTGTGACTTCCACCATGGCCTGAGGGGTGATGCCCACCCCCAGACACATGAGCATGTTGATGACGGGGCGTGCCGCCTCTCGATAAACAGGTTGTCGAAGATGCATTTGGACCCGACGTAGGATGGTATGCGGGGTTCCCGGCAGATTTAAAATCTTGACCCTCTGACCACCCTGTGGGTGCTTGATTGGTGTTTGTAGATGAACTTGTGTTAGTATTTGTCGCAGAAGGACAATTAGAAATAGGATAGGATGTGCCCGAAAAAAGATTGGTGTTAGCCTGAAATAATGTAATAAAATGAAAAAAGTGCTTGAATAGACCCGAGATATTATTCTTACGAGACCAAATGTACAATAATGAGGGACAGGGGAGCTTGTTGACAAGCACGTATGATTAACATGTCGTAACAAAACAACAGCTTTTGGGTTTACAAACCTAAATAATCCAATAGGGTCAATAAAATAAGATATTACAACACATGCACATTATAAAAACTTAAATATAAAACACCCATCTCCATATAACCCAATCCCATATGCGTCCCCACATTGCAAGCGGTTGGGTGCCACATATCAAAATGCTATTATTATTACGCTCTTTCACAAGCTTGTCCGGGCAGTTTGAAAAATTTGGTTCCCGTTGCTTCAAAGAAGGAGAAGGTATACTATTTCCTTGGGATTTAATCCTCCTAAGTTTAGTTTTGGGACTTTCAATTTTCACACTCTTAGTCGGTCGCAGTGTTACCTTAGGAACATCAGATTCCGATGATTTTCGCAGGACATGTCCCAAAATGCTATAGTTTAGACTATTATTACGATCATTGTTATCATCATCATCACGCGTAAATTGAGTAAATAGTCCAGGTCGCTTTCTCAAATCAATAAATTTATACTTAATGCCGTGCGAGTCCCATGGGAGAACGCGCGCATTAAGGCTGTAATTATTATCAGTGGTTATGGTATCATTCTCGGGTATAGCAAACCATTTCTGAAAAAGTGGAGATAGAGGCGACTTGGGTGAGCTATCTTTAGATTTAATCTTCCTTAAGGATGCCTTATCTGCCATCCCGGCTCCATTTTCCAAATTATTAGTTTTATGGTGAGTAAAAGCTGACCACGCAAGTGTAGCCCGCCGGGTAAAGCCATTTATACCTCCAACATCAAATTTCAAGTGCTGATCTGGTAATTTTACAGCTTCATTTTCGCTCGATTTTCGAGCCCGCGTGTCGTAATAATGAAAGCCCATGCGCTCAAGCAAGCTACCATGGCTTTCTTGTTGAGAATGGAACCTTTTGAGGGCACCGATAGAAGTTTGAGTTGCCGAAGCAAGTGGTAATTCTTCATCAGAGAAATCCAAATGTTCGCCCACCCTTTTCCACAAAGAGGGCGAAGCAGGTTGTACTTTGGAAGGTGGTGAAAATCGATTAAAAGCTTGGACCTGACAAGTAGTTGTGAAATTAAGAGATGGGTTTGGCACCAACTAGACACAAAGTCATTATTTATTGATGCAACCGAGTGATTGAGTGAATAATTTATACCACGGACGCGGCAAGGAGATGTGTCCATTGTTGGTGAAAAAAAAAGTATGAAAAACGAAATCAGATAAAATATCAAAATATTAATCTTCTCAAGTGAGTAAGAAAGTACATGTGGTAAAAAAGGTAAGCTATATATAAATATTACGGCAACTTCGACAGTCGGTGACTTGCATTTTTCTGGATTTTCACTATCTTGCTTGTGCCGAAATATGGAAATATTTTTTCCTGTAATGCTTCGTGAAAAAGGATCACTTGAGCCTAATAACAGTAAAGAAATTAATAATAGACAATTTAAATTATCAGCTATCATGAAAAAAAAATCATTATTGAAACGCAATATAATATTGGGATGAGGTGTAAGGTGAACCATAAAAATCTTGGGACGTAAGATTGATTAGCACATTTTTATTGAGATAATCCACGATGCATAAACCAAATTTGTTCCAACGGCTAGCCTGTAACAGACAAAACATACAATAAAATGAATGAGATTGTAATGAATGAATATGTTGGCTCCTTTTTTCCCATGTACACATTGTAACAATATTAAAAAAAAATAATTTATTTAACAAATCTATCATATCATATTTTATGTCAATAAAAATTAGCCTTTAAATGAGATATATTAATAAAGTTAGACCTGTTGAAGGTAAATTTATATAACTGCAAATTATGCACAAGTCGAATTATAATTATGGTAGGGGCATGATCAAAATAAACTTCTGTATTTTTGCAAAAGAAAAAGTACATTTTTTTAATTAAATGCGAATACGTTTAATGTTGTTTCAAATATTCGACAAAGAGCCGTTTTATAACAGAGGGCTATAGAACAAAATTGTTACTAATATACTATTCAAGTCAAAAGATTAAATTTATTTCAGCTAAGTAGATTCTTTTTTTGAAAATTGAAACAAAATAGAACAAGAACATAAAGAACTTTTTATTTCAAGCTATGACTTTAAACGTGCCCCCTTAAAATGAACATAAAAGATATATCGTACATTCCATATAGTGGCTGCAACTTGATGCTAAGTATGTAGGGAGCAGTCAAGCTATCTTCAGGCTTGCTGCCAGACAATGAAGTTTCAGATGGAGGTTCGAGCGAATGTGTGGGGAGAAAAGCTAAGACTAGGTCGGTTTGATACCCTGGCGATTGCCTTTCTGCACCGCTTTTAACCTATTAAAAATTAAAGGTAAATGTAACAAGCTTAATAATTTAAAAAGAGCCATGTAACATTAATTTATTTGATTTGGGTGATCGAATAATCCTACCCTGATCGCGTAATTCGCCGAAATATCGTCGGTATTTGGTTGATTTGCTAAGCCTTCACTAATTTGGTATGGATTCGATATATTTAATACCTATCAAATTAAAAAAGTTTAATTATAAAAGTTATTGTGCTTAAACAAAAATTAACATTTAAACTTGATGGTATAAATCAAAAAAACAAGTAGATAAAATAAATTATTTACGCTGGTTATATATATAAGGTGCGTTAATCAAAAACGTATAAAAAATTGATAGATTAACTATTTAAGGATTTACTGTGATAGATTTAGAAACTTCTTGTTTGTTAAAATGGTAGAGAGCCACGAAGCAATAATGTTTCTTTCTCAACACACCTACCAGGGTTCGAGATTCCAGTTCGAAATCGAAATTAGCAACGGGCAGAACAACCTTTTTCTTACTTGTTCGCTCACCGGCGGTTTCACTCGCTATGGAATACGCTTTAGGTTTGTTCCCTATGACCGAAGTTACATCTAAAAATTATTTAAAATAAAACAAAAAAAACTAGCATTCATAAATATAAATAACAACGAAGATAATGACAATGTTAATAACACAATAATTATAATAATAACAGGTCTAACATTTTGAGAAAGAAGAAGTAACTAATTAGATCAAAACAATCCAATTTTCAAATTTTCTATTTCTTAGTCAATCATCGTGATCCCGTCATACCCTTAAATTGAAAAATGATATGTGACGTTTTTGCGATGTTAAAATCTAATTAAATATTTTTACAATAACTAAATTACAATAGATAAAATAACAAATAAAATAATTTGATTTTAACTCTGTAAGTTAAAAAAAATTTAAAGAGGTCTTCATAAATTGAGAAAAAGTTTACGAGAATGATTTATTAACAATTAAAAGATAATATCCTTATGTCCGTATTGTTCCCGGTTTTTTAAACATTAGCTTATTTAATTAATTTAAGGCTAAAAAATGGTAATGACGCCTTATGTGAGTTCAATTTTAAATAGAGGTTGTCCCAAGTACAAAAAAATGTAATTCTTCGATATTAAAATCCTATTATATATGAACAAAAGATTAACTCGAAGAAAAAAGATTGAAGATGGGGCAATTAATTTATCTTTCTGGTATAGAATAGATCTGGTAACTATGGTTAACATTTATCTACCTGAACATAATAATATTAAATAAATTAATAGAAGAAAAATCAGTTCCGGACTTGTAAATCAAAGCAAAGGATTACTCAATATTTGCATTATCGGAGTATTGAGCTGAACCGTTCACCATTGCACTGTGTGTCGTGTCAGTATTAGCATTCGAACCGAGGGCAGGCAAAACAATTTTATTTACGGCTGTAGATGTAGTTGTAGCTACGTTCCGTTCAAAAATTTTGTTTGTCTTGAGTCGGTAAAGAATTTGTAGATTCACTACAAGAATATATAATATACATTAAACAATGTTAAAAATTGAGATGTATTAAGCATGAAAATAGCCGATTTTTGCATTCAAATTATTCTCAAACAAATTGTGACTAAAAGTAAACATAACAATCAAAATTATTATAAAAAGTTTAAAGTTTATGATTTAAGATACATTACGTTAAGCTTTAATAAAAACTCGACTTTTAAATAGACATACTTGCGGAGGCATCCCAAAATTTGATTGTTCCATCTGAATGCCTTAATTATTATATCAATATTATATAATTAGTAAATTCTAGCATTTTTGATTTGAAAAGACCTAACTTGTATTCCTTTTCTATTGAAAAGGTTGTTTATTGTATTTAACAGTACTGGTCTATAAAAACAATCTTTTTTTAAGAGAATATTTTATTCATTTTTTTAATATCTTCCTCATTGTAATCCAACATCCAATTTTTTTTGAAATTATTGGCAAACAATTGTTGTACAAATAAGATTGAAGTTTGATATAAATATTTATTATATGAGAATATATTTCCATTTAAGCTTTTATATATTTAGTCAAGGACAACTATTGGCCGCCAGGACTAAATATATATAATAGACAATTAAGGTTAAAACAATCTAAAACAATCAACATGGTAAAGCCGTTGGCAATTTAATATCAATTATAAGATCATTTAAACATTTACAAAAATAGTGGCCAAGGAGTTGAACTCTCGACCTTGTGTAGGCAGGCTCGTTCTTTTCCTTGACTACCCTGTCAGTGAGGCAAGTTTACTTCCCTATCATATGGCATATATATACATTTTATGACCAAAATCAAAACCTTTAAATCAATACCCCACCCATAATTATTTTCCTTATAACAATTAATACAATTGCATTGTATTAATATTAAGGCATGCTTTATTTGAAATTATAATTTTAATTCGTGTGCGTAATGCCGCCCACAATTGAATGCGTCTCTGATCACTAATCAAAGTCGATTTGTTGTCTTTGATATCGTTCCTTATCGAGTCGATGCCAAAGTACCACGGGGCACTATCGTATTCATGCTCGTCGTCGATGACCAAGTCTATCAAGTGATCATCCATTTTCTTCCTCATGACTTGTTGCCCCATTTCGTTTCTATACCCATCGTCGTAAGGTTCAGAGTACCGATTATAGTCCTCGTTCGTTTCGTATAGTGTACATTTCGTTAGGATTAAGTTGTCCAGCGTCATTACTAACATCAGGTTCAGGCTGTTGCTCCTCATCTTCGTTCAGATTGAAGAGACTATTATCGTCATGATCAGTATCGATTGTATGCCCTTCGCCCCCAATATCGTCAATATTGTTTACCTGGATAAATGGCTCGTGTAGTTATCGACATCATTAATGTAAAGCTGATAGTATTGCCCAAGTCACCCTCATTATTGTAATATTCCATAATTTGTGTGTTCCTTGATCCATATTAACAATTTCAATCAGTTGAAATTCATTATTATTATTATTATCATTAGTGTCATCATTATTATTATTATTACTAGATGACTCATCCCCTTCATCAAGATAACGCATTTTCATGCATCTTACTCCTATATAAATTCTATTTAAATAAACTGGTATAGGGTCTCCAAAAATGCTAAATTGACCATTACGATTGCTGAGTTCTTGAAGATTTTCATCAAAATCGTTATCATATGTTTGTTCGTCAACGAGGTTATCATAATAATTATACCTTTGTGAATTCCATTGATCCACAGCAAAGTCCCGAATATAATAATTGAATATCGTTCTCAAAATTATAATAAGGTTTTTAGAATATTTCATAATTATTATTAACATCAAACATATTCATCTCGCCACTCGGGACTGAGATTTAATTAATCCAGGTTCTCTTCAACACGGAACCATGTTAGCAAATAATCGTTGTTGTTTAACAAATAAGATTGAAGTTTGATATAAATATTTATTATATGAGAATATATTTCCATTTAAGCTTTTATAAATTTAGTCAAGGAAAATTATTAGAAACAAAAAAAGGTCCCCTCAATAAATTTAGCCTCTGCGAGTGCATTTGATTTAATAAATAACAACCACTCCTCTCACTCACTTTCATATTTAGAGTTTACATTTAAACTTAGGCGAGCTCACTCGCTTGGCATTAGCTAAGATTAACCAAGTGGGAGAGCTCACTCTATATTTTTTTTTGTTAAATTGAGTGAGCTCACTGCGTATTTTCTTGTTTTCTTTTTTGTGAGTTGGAGCTCCTCGAGTATTGTAACCTCTGGTTTTGTATATTAAATGTATTAAAGGCTGTATTAGGCAATGCCTAGCAAATTTATTGATATTATTACTTAAAATGAATTTTCAAATGTTTAGTGTATAGATTTTAGTTAACATTTTGAAATAAAGATTAAAGCTAAATAGTAGGCTTAAAATGATAAAAATATTTGTAATACTTACCATGAAAAAAAAATATGTTAAACGTGACCTACCTAAAGAATTAAATTAGTTAATGGATTCCAATACAATTCCTCCAAATCTTATAAATAAATTTTTCAACAAAAATAGTAAATATGGCATATTAAGTAACATATCATATTATATTAAAACCATTGAGTAAATCTTAAAAGTAAGTTAAAAAAAATGATACCAAGCAAAATAGACCATTCGTTAATTTTTAGGCACTATAATTAAATTTTAAATAAAAGGATTTAATATATATTTGGTCAGTAAATGTAGAAATTGTGACAAATTTTAAAAGTAACACTTTGAAGGTTTTATGTAACATATCAAACATTTCAATTATTTTAATGGAAAAAAAACTATTGAATAATTAAATAATAAAAACTAAAAAACCAAATATATAAAATATTAAGCAATATATACTACATGTAAACTTGTTGGGCACTAGCAATTAAATTCTCCATAATAATTCGGCGTCGAACGATGTATTAATTAAAAGTTTAATTTGGTCAATAAATATTATAGCAATGTTAAGTTTAAAAAACATTATCATATATGGTCAAAGAATTAAAATGATATTTTACGATGCATTTCATTTATAATAGCAGTATTAAATGATCCAAAAAAAGATCTAAGAACAAAATATAAATATCTTAAGCAGCGCAGCTAGGGGAGACCGGGGCAATTATGCTATTGGGGCAATTATAACTTTTGATGTTTTAAAAAGTTTGGTAATTAATATGATAATAGTGATATATTATAAATAAAATATATGTTTTAAAACCCTTATCAGCAAATTTTTATATCCCAATGATCAAAACTTTTTGAGTTATATAGTAAAACGTATATTTGATGCCCAAAAGTTACAAAAAAAATTCTTGATTTTTTTTGGATAAAATTTTTTAAACTTGATCATTTTACATAAGATTTACGGAATTATCTAATGAAGTATTAAGTCATTGAATTATGTAAAAATAATTATTATATCACGTGTTTAATTATATTCTTTAACCCCTCAAAGTTGGTGACTAACCTTGGGGCAAAAATGAGTTAAAAATTGTGGGGTAGTTTTGACTCAATTTTAATAAGAAAAAATTTATGGTTATGATCTAATTCATTTATTTTATAATAAAATATTAATATTACTTAATAATTTATCATTTTAGATAGGAAATTTTCGATATTTTTGCGCAATAACGATTAAAACCATTTTAGCTTACAATCCAAAAAAAACCTTAAATCCTTAAAAATTATCGTTTTTTATACAACTCTTTCGTCTTTTATTGAAATCTTATATAAAATTAAGTAATATATTAGGTTATTAAAATGTTTTTAAGTGCTAATAGATTTTTCGACATGTTCAGAATTACCCTACGCTGATCATAATTACCCCAGCGTGGGGTAATTATGTTTTTTTAAATTAATTTTTTTTAGATAATCCTAGAAAAATAAACATTATATATATTAAAGAACTAAGTTAGAGCTATCGAAAACTAAAATTTTTTTTTCAAAAAACCCTGTAGTTTTTTTGCAATCTGGGCTTGACTTTTATGTGTCACAATTGCCCCGGTCTCCCCTACTTCTTAATTTTTGGGCATTGATAATATGATAGATTCTCCATATAAAACAATTTGGTCAATAAATATTAAAGCAGTGTTAAGTTTTTAAGACATATTACCATTTATGGTCTTAAAGTTATTGATCGTGCAGCCAATCAGTTTACTTAAAATGTCGTGTATACAGCCAATCAGTTTACTTAAAATGTCGTGTACACAGCCAATAGGTGTAAAATCAGCAAAAAATATACAATATCCATTAGTATCAACTTTTACACCCCCTATTTATCATGAGGTGGAAACACTTAATGAAATAGATTTTAATACAAACAACTTTATGCGATCTTAAAGACACAAAAGGAGTCACACTTCCTGAAATTGCTCAATCTTTGGCTCGTTCCTTTCTCGGCACCTCACCTGCTCACTCGAGTAAATTAGGGACTGTTAATACATTATATATAGAAGCCTTTTCTCTTTTTTCAGGTGACACAGTTGAATCAAAAGTCATTCTTTTTAATCAAACTCAACTAGATAATTTAGTTAAAGATTTGCGCCTCTCTATAAGCTGTGCATAAATGCTTGCTTCACAATTAAGAGCACAACGTTTTAGCCTTGGATGTAATTCAATCCTTGTCTAATATGAATAAACATTAATACCCTTTAAATTTGAACTTCCAATTATCTTAAGAATTTTATAGTTTATTATTGCCAAGTGATTATTTTTTAAATTTTTTATATTTAATGTTTTTATATTTGCATTTACTTTTAAACTTTTATAGCACAAATCAATTTTATTATTTGTTTCTAGAAATAAATTAAATATAATTTTTAACTTTAGCACAATTAAATGAATTTCATCCTTAAACTGACATTTATCTTTAGAATTTTATACTTATTTTTGCCAAGATTATTTTTTTTTAAAATTTTTTATATCACAATTAAATGAATTTAATGTTTTTATATTTGCATTTACTTTTAAACTTTTATAGCTCACAAATCTAAATATATAGAATTCAAAATAAGTTAGGATTAGAAGGTTTAGTTACAAGGGTATATGGGATTCTCTAAGGTTATAAGGTTAAGTTATGGCTAAAATTGGGTAGACCATTAATTTGCGCATGCGCAATTTATTATAAAGACTGTTCTAAACTGTAATGAAAACGCTACGAATTCATTTATCTTTTTAAATAATCCTATTTGCAAAAAAGGGTTGCTCGATTTATTATTATTCAATAACTTAAATTTGGGACTAATAATCCGCACACCCCATTACATTCAATTCAAGCGCTTACCAAACAACGAAATGGAGATCCAAAAATCTACTGGGGTAAGATGATATTTCAAAACACTGTAAAAATGAAGTCGCGTTGATTAACCCCGTTCTCCATATTTTCTCCCATTAATTCCTGCTAAATATTCCACCAATTGATAGCAGAGTGCATTAACTGGTATTTATAAATTTAGTGGAAAATGTGTCGACTTTCCTGCATACTAATTAAGTGCAGAGATAGGGGGGTACGTTACCAAAATTCCGGGAATACTTAAAAATGCCTTTGCCCAATTTAGGGTACCAAATTTGTTGAATAATAGAGATATAACACATATAAACGTGCAAGATGATATTCTAGAGGACGGATGTAGCAAAACTAGGTTATGTACAAAGATGGCTTTTATAGCCAGCAACCCCCCAAATTGTGTCAATATTAAATTTTGTATTCAATGGGACAATATCGTTTTTTTAGTAGCCCTTTGTGACACATATATATTACAATCTAATGAAAAGTGTAAAACTTGTGGAAAAGGATCAATTTTTGTTATATATACTAGTATTTGCGTTTAGAGGGAAGACGCCTTAAAAAGCTTCATATATTTACTATGTATGTTGTCCTAGCAGAACAAATTAAATTCATCTGTTTTGTAAAAAAGCTATACACATACAAATCTTTTATGACATCTCTGGCAAAATTTGGGGAAAAAACATGGCAATTTGTCATAAAAGGTTACAAAAAGCAAGAAATTTTGCCAAAAGAAATGATCAATGTTATTAATTAATTATCGTGGCATATTTTATGAATTGGCAAGTGTAAAATTTAAATAATAAAGACCCTAAAAACGTTTATAGAAGATAAAAATACACCGTTCAACAAATAATTTTGAATTTATCAAATAAACCTACTATCGTAATTTTAAATCCGTTTTACCCTTTGGTAAAATTGTAAGCTATATGAAAAAAAAAATTCAGAAAAATTCAAAATATTAAAAATTTTTTTTTATATATGTATGTATAACAGCTAAACTGTTAAATTCAATCTTATTTTTATCACGTAATCGTGTACTGTAAAGGTTCGGTTGCAAAATATTCTGTATAACCTAAGTGTATGTTGGAGCTCAAAATAATAAAAAATTTATCAAATAAAAAAGTAACAGTTGATTATTATAGAGAAAAAACCTATTAAATTTTACCATTTTTTAAATTGGTCTTTGAGAGGCCTGTCTCGATGATGATTTTAAAAACGAAAATAACAAGATAAGGCCATCATGTAAATATTTCCGCTGTGGTTTAATTAATCTCGGCGAATTCTCAATTTTCGTAGACATAGGTTATTTGTAAAGAAAAATTATTTGGTTAAGAAATCATTGAAAAGTTTTGTTTGTAACACTTATTCTACCAGGCCCATACCCTACTAAAAAGAGAAGAAAAGCGGCAGGTCTATTCGGTGTAAAATGAACTCGTGTAAAATGACCTTTTACACGAGTTCATTTTACACCGAATAGACTTTTACACGAGTTCATTTTACACCGAATAGACTTTTACACGAGTTCATTTTACACCGAATAGTAAAAACGCTTTACAATATAGATGACTTATTAAAATAATGGTTTTTTAATGTAAAATTTTGTGAGGATTTTAAATTTGCTATTTAATTTTGTCTAACTCTTTTAGTTTTTAAATAAATGCGATTTCAAAATTTTAATAATAATATAAACTATCAAATTTAAATTCTTACAAAGCTTTTAATTATAAACGACTAATCTAACATTGCAGAAGGAATTTAGTTATTTTATTTGCAAAATTTATACTTTATATCTTATAATTTCTGTTAAAATATATATAGATAAAGCTCAAATATTAGTTCGGGAAGTTTTTATATAATTAGAAGAATTGTAAATGTTAAACTAATAACTTGTGTGGCCAAGAGGACAGAGTGCTTCGTTGCTCTCCATGCGTGCCCGGTTCGAATCGTTGTAGATACTTTTTTTTTGATAAATTTTTAATATACCCAAGTGTTGCCTGAATTAGGGTAAAAATATTTTTGCAGTTCCTGGAATGCTCTTTATTATTTTAGGTTTATTCTTATTTTAAGACTCATGGTTAGGGTGATGCAATTATTTATAAAACTTTGTAAATATGTTCATTGGTAGATTTAGGCCTTGTTTAATGGCTTTTTATAATAATTTTTAAAAAGGGTGGGCCACATCCCAGGCACGATTCTAGACCCCTTTTGGGGGGGCAGCCCCCCCCCCAAAAGTTTTTGATTGCCCCCCCAAAAATAATTGAATTTGCCCCCCCCCCCAAATACATAGTAATTTTATGTTTGCCCCCCCAAAAAAAATTGAATTTGCCCCCCCAAAAATACATAGTAATTTTATTTCTTCAACATAATATAATTAAATTTGCTTCGTCAAAAATATCTTAAAAATATTTACTTTTTTTAAAAGTGTTTTTATTCATTAATTCTTCTCATCCGTAAGAGAGATTAAACTAACAGAAATATATAGAAAAATTTTTACAGAAAGCTTTATATTTGTGAAAGCAATTCATAAATCTGATGCCTAAGAAATTTTCTCAGTTAACAACATTCTTTTGTTAGAATATAATCTAGAACCAAAGAACCTGCAATGCTACAATGGGGCGAAAGTAATGTCTGGGGAAAAAGGTGGTGTTCAAGTACAGCAAAATGGCTGGACACCATGTCCCGTATATTCCCTGCTTACCACCGATTGCATCTTGTTGTAAAAGATGGTCTTAAAATTTAAGTAAGAGAGGTTTTTTTAATATTTTTTCTTCCCTTCATTAATTTTTTCAACATGATGCAATCAAGGTAGTTAGTAAATGCGGGACCATACCCCGGCAGTTGCCCCATTGGTGGTGTGGTCACAACCTGCCCATTGTTTTTTTTTAAATTACACAAAAATATTTAATACTCTTTTAAAAATTAAAAACTTTTATATTTTCAGTTCACAGGGCCGAATCGGGGTTTTTTGACCATATTTATAATCATCTATTTATTTTTTTGTATTTAATTGAAAAATTATTTTATTCATTAAAAATAATTATAGATCAATTTCAATGCAGAACGATTTATATTTCAAAAACTTCTGATTTAATACACCATTGTTTGTTAGAAATTAAACAATTAAGAAATAAAATACATTTGAAGATTTATTCAAAAATTGTTTTGATATAAATATTTTTTTAAACAACAATAATTTATCTATGAATAAAAGAAAAACTAAACCTAAAGATTTTTCTGATTTTTATTTATTTTCTACTCATAAGTTTGAAAATATTTTAAATATTAATGATGAAGTAAAAAGAATTTATTTTAATATTAATATTAATTTATATTTTGATAATAGATTTTTTACCGATAATAGTTGTTTAAAATCTTTAGATTCCCTTTATAAATTTGATTTACCTTTATTTAGATATAAATAAATTAGAGCCTCTTTTAAAAATAAGTAATATTGATAAAAATTCATTATCTAAAGAAATTGACGTAGCCAAAAAATTTTTAATAAGAAACTTAATAATTACCAAGAATGTGTTACTATTGATTTTGTTAAATTTTTATATGATTACAATGATGCGTTTTCTAATCTATTTAACATTTTTCCTATAAGTTTGTTAATTGGCTCTTCAACGTCGAGGTGTGAGGCCACATTTTCTTCTTTAGAAGGATAATACTGACAAGTAGTGACTTGCTTAAAGGTGATTTGGTTCTTTTAAACACGAAAAATCCTTAACTAGGGGCGTTGAATTTTGATGAATATTGTAAATTAAAATCTTCTAAGATAAAATAGTTTGATCAACACAATACACTGCTCATAATCAGCTAATTATTGCTTACTATTTTAACATGGTTGCAAACTTTTTTTATGCGCATTTAACGTTTATGTTTATGTTTTATTTAATTTTTTACCCTAATATTAATAACTAGTTATATATAACCAGTGTTTTTTTTCAAATATATTCTTCCAAAATAGCATACTTATACATTTTGTTTTCATGATAATCAATCTTATTTCACTTTTCATTTTTTAAAATCCAAAGTTTTATATAATTCATTTTTATCTCATATATATCATATTTTTAATTTCATGCGCAATGATACCAAATGATAAAATTATACTTACAATTAATTCAAATCTCGTTTCTTTTTAAGCAATTGATAGTGAAAACAATTAATTCTAATTCACATATTCAGTTTATAAACTCATTTTTTTTTAATTTAAGAATATATTAAATTACTATTAATTTGTTAAAAAATTTTGAACATGGATTCTATTGTTGTACATGTATATTTTTTGCCGTGACCGAAGGTCACGGCCAATTTTGCCGCCGAAGGCGGCAAAAAAAATTTTTCTGCCCCCCCCACGAGTTTTTTTTGCCCCCCTAAAATGGAAAAGCTAGAATCGGGCCTGATATATGTATAAGATGTGATCTTTAATAAAACTAAATAATACATTTGGTATATATATAAAAACAAAAACTATGTATACATAACAATTCACATTAGGTGCATAAGAAAGGGGGTTTCTTGTAAGTAAGTATATACTGTATATGTAAGTAAATATTAAATTTAACAGTGCTAATTAATTTAAAGATTAGTTAAATGCATGCAATAAAAAATATTATTTTTGGGACGAGGAGGTGTTTATGCCTAAAATAGCATTGATTAAAGGGTTTGTATTATTTTGAGCAGATTGCTGTGATTGTCTATATGTTGATTTGACTATATTGGCCTGTGATGAACCATTTTCTAGAATGTAATATAGATATATGGGATTGACCCAAAAAAGATACATAAAAACTCAAAAGAAGAAAATTTATAACTATAATAAATAAACTGAATGAATTTCATTCTTTAAAATAAAAGATAAGGATCATGACAGCTGCGAATGAAGAATAAAAAAGTTTGTATTAAGACAACGTCTTAGAAAATTCAATAACTTAGCAGCTGGTCATATATTAGGTCAAACCTTATGGGCAAGCATCTACATAGCAGCAACTTTAACGGGCCATAATTTTTAAGAGCCATTTTGCCTGAAACAATTTTTTAGACAAGCCCATCATTTTTTATAAATTGTAACTTGCCCGACCGACTTATTATTCATATATATAAATAATAATTTTTATCTACTTTCATATATTAAGGCTGAGATTTAGAAAATCGACCCATCTCGTAATTTTTTTCTCCAAGCCCGGACCGCCTGATCTATTCTATTGGAAAAAGCGGCAGTGCGAAAAACAAAAATTTGAAAAAAAAAATTTTTACTAGTGTATATCACTATTCTAACAATTCCAACATGAAAAGCCTAACCCATTCAAGCAAGCCAAAATGTATGGAAACCAAAAACCAGCAAAAAAAGTCGTTTGAATTTTAAAAGTTGCTCCTATGCCAAACAAAAAAGATGAAAAAAATTATAGACCTTTTGGTTGTAATACTCTTAACTTAACTGCCCTTATTTATATCGGCTATACAACTTATTAAATACTAAAATATTTATTCACAAGTAAAAGTCTTTTATTCATATAAATGCAACATAAAATATATATTAATTCCATAATATGATAATCTATGGTGTGGCGCCGATTACCGGCGCCACTAACAATACTATTTTTTTGTGGTTAAAATATATTTTTGCAAATTTCTAACTTTTATATAAGAATTTGAAAAACTAAAAAAATCAATAAATGTTTTAATAAATATTAACTTTTCTCGTGATCACGACACCTCCATTGGCTTCCTAAAAAAAAGAAATTCATTTTAGATAAATTTAACTCTTTTTTATTTAATCCTAATAACTTAAACCTCTTTTTTTACTTCTTATTATTCAAGTCCCTTTTTCTTTATTTACCCATATTTCTTAAACTTTAACCTATTTTTTATTTTTAGTTACTCACAACTATTTTACATTTTTACTTTCATTTTTGTGATCCTAATCTTTGGTGGTCTCTTTCTTTCTAAATTCTAATTACTGGGTTACACTTTAATCTGTTTTTTTTAACCCGGCCTAAAAGTTATTCCAAATAATTTTAGTTTACTTAAAATTTCCATCTTTTTACTTTTACCTATATGGGTGGTTATTTATTTATGCTTTAAGCATTTTCATTTCAGCTATCCTAAATTAAAAATTTTATTTTAATTTGGCAGCCATCCTAAATTAAAAATTTCATTTTAATTTGGACAAAATATAACCACGCCTCTAACTTATTTCTTACTTTTTTTTATGAATGTTTGTATAAAACGACGGCTTTGGCCATACAAATTTTATCTTAATTCATCCAGCAACTGCTCTTTATTTTTATAACTTTATAGACCTATCTATCAATTAACAACCTTCTGGCAATTTAAATATCTTTTATTTGAGCTATGGATGTTTTTTAATGGCAAAATGATGGCTTAGGCCATACAAATTTTAACCCAATTCATCCAGCCTACCCTTATTTTTTTTTAACTTTTTAGACTACCAATTATCTGTCAATTAAAATATCTTTATTTGAGACTTGACCACCACTAGCTAAATTTTCTTTTTAACTTAATTCTCACAAATTAATAATTTCATTTATTTTTATCTTAATTTTCTTTGTAAACTTTATTCTCAAAAATATAATCTAATTTACTTTTATCTTTCCAAGCTTTCCAAAAAAAAATTTTATTGAATGGAAGCCAATATATGAGTACCGTGCATATCTGTAAATAAATTTTTTTTTAATGGCATGGGCATAGGCAAGTTGATTGAGCATCCCGAATATTTTTGTTCTCGTCGGCTAACGCTTGTTTGCACATCCCACTCGTTTCGCGTTCAAACTCGGCAGTCATCTTTTCGTTTTTGGAGAATGAGCTTGATGAGTGTATATCGGACCACAGGGCAAATATATTACGAACTTCAATTTCATCTTCCCTCTTGCGTATCGGGGTACTCAAAGCCCCGACCTTGATATCGTGTGGTCTATTTGCCACCATCCACGGTGCGATTTGAAAATAACCGTCGTTTGAAACATTATGAGCAATGGAATAATATTTGGGTACCATTTGTCCATTGAGATCTTGATATTCCATGAAATCGAATTTGACAGCTTTGGCGTCGGGAGGCAATCCTTTAGGCTCACATCGCATTATGTAAGGTCGCTGAGAATATTGTGTCCAATTTATTATATCTCGTTGCTGCATACCTGATTTAAGGTTTTCTGGAATAATCGAATTATATATCCCGAATTAAGAGAATGTCACAATCAGCAGTATTACTGGCTTCATTTTTTAAAGATCAGAACATTTAATTTACTATATCATTTTTTTTCTTTTTTAATAGTTTCTCCCTATAAATTTCCATAAGAATATTTTTTCCAGGTAAATAACTATTTTTAACTGTGCTCTTTCTGATAGTTTTATTTATTTTTTTTGGCTAAAAATTTTCTTGTTATCTATTTTATCTAGGTTAGCTTTTTTTAGCAAAAACAAAAAACTGAAAATACTTTTTTTTACTTTCTTACTCTTTTGAAAAAAAATTATATAAATCACTAATTTCTGTTTGAACAAAAATTAATTTAATTTTAAAAAATCGATATTCATATACTTTACAGAAACATCTAAAAAAAGGGTTACTGGAAACATCTAATTAATTGTGCTAATGGCATCTAAATAATGGTAACAGCTAACTAACTAATGGATTGATTATATCTAACATAGAATTCATTAAAATTACATGGGTTATTTTATACATCTAATTAATTGGGTTAATGGAAACATCTAATTAATGGTGTTAATGTACCCATCTAAATAATTGCAACAGCTAACTAACTAATGGAATCTAGCATAGAATTAATTTCTACTAAAACAATGTTAATATCGAATGAAAAACGTGTTAAAACGATTAACTGATTATCGAATATAGCGAATTTAGGCGGTATCATACAAAGATAAACATGAGAAAGTACTAAAATTAACTGATTATCGAATATAACGAATTTAGGCGGTATCATACAAAGATAAACATGAGAAAGTGCTAAAACAGTTAACTGATTATCAAATATAACGAATTTAGGCACGGGCCTTTAAATGATCAGCGTGCCTTACCAGATTTCCATCTTTTATTTTTATCTCGTATTGGCCTCGGGGATTTTCATTAATTACCTCTCCCGGCACAAATGTTTTATTAGGCATGTAGGCCCACACCAAATCTCCTTCTTTCCTTTTTCCCGCCTTAGTATTATAAAGGCGTTCTTTCTCCTCGTTCAAAAAACTAAGAGGTGTTCTAGCCTGTCTACCGAAAAATTTTTCCATTATACTTTTGTTTTTAGGCACATCATTATGGTATAATCTTAGTAACCAAAATTCACTTTCGCCATTTTTTTCTTTGTTTAACCAAGTTTTAATAATGCCTACAGCTCGCTCCGCCAATCCATTTGATTGGGGATGATACGGAGGAACTAAAATGGACCTTATACCCCATTCTTCACAGAATTTTTGAAATTCTTTTGAAATAAACGCAGGGCCTCGGTCGGAAACAAGGGTTCTTGGAATGCCGTACATTCCACACCAGCGTTTGATATTTTTTATGAGTACTGCGGAGGTTAAGGACGGTGTCCAAGCGATTTCAATATAACTTGAACAAGCATCGACCGCTACTAAAAATCTTTTTTTATTATATTCTCCAAAATCTAAATGTACCCGGCTCCAGGGGATAGTTGTTTGTTCCCATTTTGATTTTTTATTAGCCCTTGGTAATGCCGAATTTTGTTGACAAGCTTTGCAAGATCTAAGGGTAACTTTAATACTGTCATTAATTCCCAATTTTATGTCGACCTCGATACCTTTTAAGCATCCTAAGGTACCGTCAAAAATAGTATCATATTTATTTAAAATTTTGTCAATATCATCCCGAAAAGCTTTTATACAATTCTTAATTATCATATAATCTTTAACATACAATGATTCTTTATCATTTTTATCATCCTTTAATAGGGTCGGTTTTTGAAAAATGTCCCAATAATTATTATCGGGCCCTAGAGTTTGAATTATATCCCACCCTAATATATTTTGCATGCCCTCTGAAATCCAGAAACGACAAACAATATTATTATGAGGTAATATAACCTCAATAAATTCAGTGAAAGCTATTTTACTTCCATCGAATTGATTAGCCACTAGCTCTTTTTTAGTCGTTTCTATACCTGGACATAAATTATTCAATTGATTTCGACTTATAATGGAGATCGCTGCTCCTGTGTCGAACAAAAATTTTATATTTACTCCATTAATATTTAAATTTATATTAGGACACATTATTTTTTCGTCATTATTTACAAAATTATATATGAATGTATCCTGCGCTGTATTATTTTCGCCGACTTTTACCACGGAGGAAGGCACGGCTTTTTCACTTCCTCCTGTCGCCCTAAAAAATGATCGGGTTTAGGCTGTACTTTTTCTTTCATCACTTTATATGGGGCATTTACAAAAGGTGACTCATTGACCTTGGACATTGTTGGCTTATACCAACATGAGTCTTTATTATGTCCTTTTCGTTGACACACCACGCAGAATTTTTTCATCAGCCAGCATGCGCTTATTGGATGCCCTAGCTTTTTACAATAAGCACATGATAGTGGCCGTCTTTTATAATTAACAGGTAAATCCTGTCTTGCGTGTGGTATACTTTTTGATTCTTTTTCTCGACGATTAATAGACTTTACCATTAAGGTAGCGTCTAAATTTTCGGAGTTTATCTTTTCTCCAGGATTCCCACGTTCTAATGTCGTGGTAGAATCCTCATTTTTAGTCACATAAGCTAAAATCACTAATTTTTCTAGTAACCGCCCCAAATTGTTTTCCCTTTCCCTCATACAATGTACCTGTACTGTTCGGTTTCCGAATATATCCAAGAATCAGAGCAATCATCAGTCCTAAGATGCCTATAACGTATCTAAGAGCATTCGAATCAAAAATATTCGAACTCCCCGAATCGAATATATCCAATAGAATAAGTATATAAGGATGAGGAGGGTTGAAATTAAAGCCCATTGCATCCAAAAATAAATTTTTTTTTGTCAAATTTCCAAAAAAATCAACAAATTTTCTGCTAAAACTTTTTATTTTATTTTTAATTCGTTTCAACAAATTAAAATCCTTTAACTTACTTATCTTTAAATGGTCCAATGGGAATTTTATTTTGAATCCGCTGTAGAATAGGTCGCCTCGCAGCGCCAAAAAAATGTATGTTGTAATACTCTTAACTTAACTGCCCTTATTTATATCGGCTATACAACTTATTAAATACTAAAATATTTATTCACAAGTAAAAGTCTTTTATTCATATAAATGCAACATAAAATATATATTAATTCCATAATATGATAATCTATGGTGTGGCGCCGATTACCGGCGCCACTAACAATACTATTTTTTTGTGGTTAAAATATATTTTTTGCAAATTTCTAACTTTTATATAAGAATTTGAAAAACTAAAAAAATCAATAAATGTTTTAATAAATATTAACTTTTCTCGTGATCACGACACTTTTAATGTGCCATTAAAATTATTTATAGCTGTTGTAAAGTTTGTTGAATTGCGGATCAAATTGGTGACTGAATCATTTTGAAAAACAGTAAGGGGTTGATTTGTTAAATTTTGCAAATGCATCATTGAATTGACGCCGGGAGCTTCAATATCGTTAATTAAGCGAATTCGATCAGTATTTGTTTGTCCCAATAAGTTCAAAGGCGGCATGGATGTTTGTTGTGAATAGCCTATTAGTGAAGGCATGAGCCATTGATAGAAACAAATTCGCTTAAGCTCTTAAATTTAAATGTGAAAGGCCAACACACAGATTTACAAAATTTTTATTTTTAAATTTCATTGTTTGTCTTTCAATAAGGCTTACAAAAGATAAATAAATATACGTATTATATATCAATTATAGTAATTTCAAGTTATTATGTTTGGAAAACATATAATTAAATTTAGTAACTTGTATGTGACTGGCGCGGAACGAAGTTTAAGTTTGAGTTAATTGTTCTGTAATTTGGATTGATAACATTGTTATAGTTATTATTTAAAAAAATATTGTTTCTAGTAGGTTGGTACAGATTGGCTCGACCGGTGGAAAGAACAGTTGAAGGCGGCATCCACATGGTGATGGGCATGTGGGTAACATTAAAATTTTGATTAGCCTGAGTTGATTTGACTGCTATAATTATATCACTGATATCGTGTTCTTTGTTGGCATCATATAAAATATTCGAGCCTCGATGAAAAATGTTATTGTTCGCATAGGGGTGTGTTGTTCTCCGTCGATATAGATTGTTTGTAGGCCCGTCAAATGTGGTATAAGACTCTTCCCCAAAATTATTAGTGTGGGCGGGTGGTCGATTTGGGCCATCATAATTATTCCCCTGGACAAAAATATTTGAAAGGGTACTTGGGGTTAACGGCAAATTAAAGCGAGGTTGCCTATAGCTTGCCGTTGGTATTGTGAGAGAATTACCGTTTTTTACATTGTTTGAGCTTAGGTTGCTCACGAGATTTAAATGATTATTTGCGCTATTCCTAAACGATTCTAAGGAACCAATATTGTGGCTACAGCTCGAGATTTGGCTGAAATTAACAGTGGGATGCCGATAAAAATTGTGAGCATGAGAAGAATTGATAGCTGCGCAGCGTCTAGCTTTTCGTTCTAGGCAGTTCCTTTTGTGTGCAGACCAATCTAGTGCTTGGCATTGATCGTCGCAATACCAAGCCAAGGCACAACAAAATTGCTTGGCTTGGTTGAGACACTTGGCACACTGAATAAAAACAAAATTATTTTGCTATAAATTTAAAATTACCTCGACATAATGAATTAATCACCAGCATTTTTCATTCACAAAACAAAAAAGGGGAAAAAAATTTTGGGTAGTCAAATTTAAAATTTACCCAATTCTTCAACTTATTTTCCTTCAGCATTAAGTTGTATTTTTTTTGAGCCGTTTTGTAGGCAATGTCATGGTCCTTTTTACACTGTGCCAACATAGCTTCATAGTTCATTCTTTGAGATTGGAGATCAAATTCTACAATATTAAAATAAACAATTAAAATTATCCGGGGTGATAAAACTTTAAAAAAAGAAAACAATTACCGTGTTGCCTTTTGAGGTCTTCTTGATCGTTGCAACAAGCTATCGCAAACGCTCTCAGTGCCCTCCTATGTGGAAATTGGTCATCGTTGCTATCACCATCACCATCACTTCCTTGCCCATCAACAGCAGTAATAGCAACATTCTTCGTGGTGGGAATCGAGGAAGGTCGCAATAACGTGGGTGATGGCGGGGAAATGATAAGATCTGACGGGGGTGTCAGAAAGACATCGTTGGAAGCTGCTGAGGTGTGATTCATAGTTTGTTGACCATTATGGGATACACGATCATTTAATTGATTGGCATTATTTAAAAGTTGTGGGTGACCAACACTTAATGTAGATGTACTTTTAGTATCTCGCTGGGTCGAGTTTGGTATGTTAGAATATGGGCCAGGTAGCTCAGATTGTATTTGATGTGCCGACAATATTTGTTGAACCTTTAAGAGATATCAATAAATAACAAAATTTAAGATATTATTGGTTTACACTACTTCAAAATCATTTTTATAATACATTTAAAATTTGTTATTTAATACTTGTTTTTTTATTATTGCGTTGAGGTCATGGCCAATAAAGTGTTCCATATCGCCGCGCGTATAAGCTTTGTTACATAAAATAGACGGACGAGGACTAATGTTAGGTGGCAATCTGGTATTAGGTGCTAATTTAAAATCTGGGTTCATAAATGTTTGATTATCCAATTCCTTTTTTATACCAGCAATGACTTGGGTAATTTCTACATCAAACTCGTTCATATCCACATGTGGTTCAAACGGATGATTTTGAGCGACATGGGATGGTTTGAGAGGTGGCTGTATAGGTTGAAGAGCCGACTTTTCCGCATCTTGAATATACTGATTTATTGAGCTAACAGGGGAGAGATGGGGCAGTTGGTCAAGATTAGAAGATTCACTAAGCCCGATGTCTGTTTCAGCCAAAATTGGCAGGGGGGTAATTAAAGTAGGCATAGTGACATTTAAATTGGTAATGTCAGATACAACGTCAGCCAATACGGGTGGTGCAGTAGCTTTGGCTATTTGAATAGTTCGACTCGCGTCAATCGTGGTTGAGCACGACGTCAAAGCTTCTTCGTTGATACTAAAAATGTTAATTGTGGCTGACGAGACTATTAATGGGCATGACACCGGTAAGACTTGGGCGGCGCTTGGTTTGATTGAACTTAGACCGGTACGCAATCCATCAAGTATGCGCGTGTAAAAGGCTGATGATGTTTGGGTGTTTGTGCCTTGGCTTGAAACAATTATGGGTTTTGACAGGGACACTGGGGTTGATTGAAGTATGTAAGTAGGAACGACAATGTCTGTAGTGATTGGTTGAGTAATCGCGTCAGACAAAGTTGCCGCTGTTGAAACAAATGATGACGAGGCTGGAGGGATGATATTAACATTAATCAATTGGGGTTCCTGCAAAGGCTTCTAGTGAGTAGACATAACAATATAAATATTTTTTTAGTTAGGTACGTTAAGAATCCATTCAGTATTAAAAATTTCAAAGAAAAAATAAAATTTTCATTTTTTGACGTTGAACACATTTAAATAAAGTCACACCATTAACATGTATAGTTTTCTGAAGTTTGAAAAAATTGTAGAAAAAAATGAATTTCCAAAAAATAATTTTTAAAGTCAAAACGCGCCCTAAATAAAAGAATAGTACGTTGATGTGTTCATCATAATTCAGCTCCTTACAAGTTTGAGAAGTGGGGGTTAGGAAAGTTGTTAATTCATTCAAAAGGGGTGAAATTTCCGTTCCCTCAAATAAATTCAAGTCTCGATTTGTATTGGAATCAGTAACAACTACCTTTGTGTTTTGCTCCTCTCCCTGAATACCGAGAACTGGAGGAGTGTTATTATGAATAGAAGACAAGGTCTCCTCCGTCGCGTCCAAATATCGATTTATCAAATCTGAACCCACTTTTGGCCCTGTGGAATTGGTTATGGTCGTTAAATTATTGAAAGGGGAGCTTGCAACTTGAGTACTTATAACAACAGGCGGGGGTGTTTGTGATTTTGAACCGAACAGGCCTAACTCAGCGTCAGAAATTTCGTCAAAATTATTGATGTTACTTGTGTCAACGGTAGAAAAAACGTTGTTCCCGCTTATACCTGGAGATTCATTATTCTTTATCTATAGAGAAAAACAAATGAAAGTAGTGTATCTATTTGTAATTTAATAACCTTAATTTAAATTTTTCGAGTATGTAGGTTTATAATAAAGATTTTGGCAATAGATCAAATAATAAATAATATGAATTTAAGGGCTTCTAGAATGTGTTATAGTAAATAAATTATAATTTAGGTAACATTAAAAAAAATCAAACTCAATTATATGAGATCTGATAAATGATTAACGAACGCGCTAGAGACACAGAAAAATACTATCTACCTTAAATAAGATTTTTAGATCAAGGTATAATATCAGCATTATTGCAATCCATATTCTTAAATTATAATTACAACTTGATATTGTTTCTCGCAATTTAAATTTAGAAGTGCATAATTCATTTACAATTAACACCGACTCCTGGCTAATGTCTTCAAAATCGAGTAATTTCTCATTACAAACAACGTTTATAGGCATTTCTTCTAATTCTGCCCGATGGTCACTCTCATCTGAAGCAACGCTTACTTTACGCCTCTTTGGATCCCCGTTTTTCCTTTTCCGTCTATTCCCATTCACTTTGTTCATAATATTGGGGGTTGTGATAAGTTGCTCCCCACCCTTCTCCTGTTCCAACAACCCGTGGGCATATTTATCTAAGGTAGTGATAGAATTAAAGGACTCGTTACGTTGTGGTTCCTGAGGTTGTTCTTTTTGGCAAGTGTAGTCAGTTACACTACCAATTGACCCAATATTAGGGGTTAAGGTTGAAGGAGAAGAATCACTGTTAAGGCTTAAAGTGAAAGGGCTTGGAGGAACGGAATTCGTGTTAACTGTTATGATTGATTGAGATTCGTCTGTTGTTGGTGAACCGACATTCTTATCGAGGGTCAAAATTTCTAAAAAGTTTTGAGGCTTGCAGGTGGGCGAGCTATCAAGGGACGTGCCATTTATAAAGTTGGTTGAGGGTCCTTCCGATAAACCGAGCGATTTATATGAAATATCCTTGCCTACATTATTAGGTAATGCTGCTATGTTTATTAATGGGTCTATGACATTACGTACTATTTTATTTGGACTTGGTAAATTGGCAGTGGTCGCTTTTGTGTGCACTACTGCGTTATTGGCTTTGGTCTCGGAATTTAACATTTTTATACAACTAGTGGGTAGAGCTTTTCCACCTTCGGGCCTTTCAAGGGGCGTTTTATCAATCCTTTTCTAAAAATATATGGGGATATAGTAAAAACATAAAAATAGAAGAAAAAATTTAAAGCAACACAACACATTACCGAAAAAGATGAAATTTTGTTTAGTGACGATGTGGTAGAAGTTAACGATTTATTGGATTTAGGGGAGGAATAATCTTGTCTCTTAAACTTATAAGGATGCTTCAATATTTTGCTAATTTTGTCCTTGTGGGCTAATTTAAGAGCTGGGTCATTTGGCATCGACGGTTTGTTGCCTGAAGTGGAACGAATATTGTCATTAGAGCTGTACAGATTCGTCAATTTTTCGCGATTTGCATTCAAGGTTGGTAGTTTAAGGGTAGGCGGGAGATCGTTGTGAGATTGCCGTGATATGGGCTATAGCATTAATTCAAATCGCAAAAGATTTAAAAAAAATACCATTTTATAAATTATACAAATAAAACATAATTAATTATACAACCGTAATACATATATGTGTATAAAAATGGTTAGCCGACAGAATTATTCAAAATTTTAAACTTTAGCGAGAACTTTTGATCGACACTCATTGCTTGATTTTAATTGGGCCAAGCTTTGAAAGAGGCCTGAAATATTGCTAATATTTACAGAATCATTATTGTCCTCGCTATCCACATTACTAAGAGCTTGTTCATTATCACTATTCTGTAAATTATTTGATTTGCCAATATTATTTTTGGGTGGCGAGTTGTTTTTAGCAAGAGTTACAATACTTTCTTTGTAGTTTTCATTCGTTTCAACAGGTGAATGAAGATTTTTATTGGTGGCACCAAGTTTGAAATATTCGATATTAGGCGAATAAGGTGGTAAACGTCCGTTGGGCCGTAAAAAGGGACTCTGAGATGAAACCAGTGTGGAAGGTTTGCCATTGTTACGGTTACTAATACGAGTATGTTCATCCTTCATTTTTTTAAAGTTGTTATACCTACCATTGTTTCTAACACTTTCAACGTTATGATCCATTTTATTGTTGCAAATGCCAGCTTTACTGCTAACACAATTATCATTATTATTTTGACTACTTGTTTTTTTATTAGAACCATCGTCTTCATGGCTACGCGAAGAGGTCTTAGAACTTGAATCTGAATTTGTTTGGCGGCCTTCTAACTGGAAAGTTTTGGAAATTTCAACTTTTTGCGGAGCATTCATTTTCTCAGGCTTAATAGAAACGGAGGAGGATTTACTAGTTGGCGCAATTGGCTTAAGAGGTAACTATAATACGATGCATAAACATTAAATACATATTTTGTTAATCAATTTGATTTTATAAAAATTTTCAAAAATTTAATATTAACTGAATTATACAATAATTGATTGCGGATTTAAAAATCGCCGAGATAAGGAGTTAGTTTGATTCCTCCTAGCTCTAAATTGTTGAAATGTGACTATGATTGCTTAACACATTGCCTCTTTATCGCTTAAGCAATTATTGTTTTAATGAAAAATTCGGGGTAATCAATCAGTTATATATTACAACTTGCAGAATGTAAAATTCCAGCAACATAGTTTAAAAGGGTATTTAGCAAAATTAAATAAAAAATTTAATCTTAACACATTTGTTTGTAAAAAAAAATTTATTGGAGATACTAGGATTTGAAATTAAGAGGCAGATAAAACTAAAAAACTTCCAAACGCAATAAATATAATTTAGATGTGAGATCCGCCCGTTACTAACTTGCTCCAAGTCGTTTGACATGGTTATCGAAAAAAACTTTTAACTTGAAAACTTATTTGCCAAAAGTTTCGAGCAGATAAATGGCTATATACTTGTAAATTAGTGGGAGATTTTAATTCAGAAAGCTTATCTTTGGCTTGAAAAACTATTGTGGTAGATAGCTTCTCGTTAGACCTTTGCAAGGATATGATCTTTTTACGCAAAAAATCCAACATTGAATCGATGTCCAAGGTCTCATCTATAAAAATATTTTTTTTTAAAGTTATAAAATTTAAACGCGTAAAGAAAAATATTAATTGGGGTGGGTCTGAAAAGCAAAATCCTAAAATGCAAAATCCCAAAATGCAAAATCCTAAAACGCAAAAACCGGAAGTAATTAATCATTTTAAAAAAAAAATGGGCGGAGATTTAAATGTTTACATTATTATGGAATTTGTCGGTATTTTGATTGTTTCTTTGATCTTTAAGTAATTTTTAAGGGATTTTGCTTTTTATGATTTTGCGTTTTTCGGCCGAATTCAGTAATTTTTCAGACAAAATTTTTTTTTTCTGATTTTGATTTTAATTGATTTATATGGTGTCCCTATGAAGTTTTAATATAAAATTTCGCCGCTTTTCGGGTTTGCGTTTTTTGGCCGAATTCAGTAATTTTTCAGACAAAATTTTTTTTTTCTGATTTTGATGTTAATTGATTTATATGGTGTCCCTATGAAGTTTTAAGGTAAAATTTCGCCGCTTTTCGGGGATTTTGCGTTTTTGGCCGAATTCAGTAATTTTTCAGACAAAATTTTTTTTTTTCTGATTTTGATTTTAATTGATTTATATGGTGTCCCTATGAAGTTTTAATATAAAATTTCGCCGCTTTTCGGGGATTTTGCGTTTTTGGCCGAATTCAGTAATTTTTCAGACAAAATTTTTTTTTTCTGATTTTAATTTTAATTGATTTATATGGTGTCCCTATGAAGTTTTAATATAAAATTTCGCCGCTTTTCGGGGATTTTGCGTTTTTTGGCCGAATTCAGTAATTTTTCAGACAAAATTTTTTTTTCTGATTTTGATGTTAATTGATTTATATGGTGTCCCTATGATGTTTTAAGGTAAAATTTCGCCGCTTTTCGGGGATTTTGCGTTTTTTGGCCGAATTCAGTAATTTTTCAGACAAAATTTTTTTTTTCAGATTTTGATTTTAATTGATTTATATAGTGTCCCTATGAAGTTTTAAGGTAAAATTTTGCCGCTTTTCGGGGATTTTGCGTTTTTTGGCCGAATTCAGTAATTTTTCAGACAAATTTTTTTTTTCAGATTTTGATTTTAATTGATTTATATGGTGTCCCTATGAAGTTTTAAGGTAAAATTTTGCCGCTTTTCGGTACATCATAGGGACACCATATAAATCAATTAAAATCAAAATCTGAAAAAAAAAATTTTGTCTGAAAAATTACTGAATTCGGCAAACGCAAAATCCCCGAAAAGCGGCGAAATTTTACCTTAAAACATCATAGGGACACCATATAAATCAATTAAAATCAATTCTGAAAAAAAAAATTTTGTCTGAAAAATTACTGAATTCGGCCAAAAAACGCAAAATCCCCGAAAAGCGGCGAAATTTTACCTTAAAACATCATAGGGATACCATATAAATCAATTAAAATCAAAATCAGAAAAAAAAAATTTTGTCTGAAAAATTACTGAATTCGGCCAAAAAACGCAAAATCCCCGAAAAGCGGCAAAATTTTATATTTAAACTTCATAGGGACACCATATAAATCAATTAAAATCAAAATCAGAAAAAAAAAATTTTGTCTGAAAAATTACTAAATTCGGCCAAAAAACGCAAAATCCCCGAAAAGCGGCGAAATTTTATATTTAAACTTCATAGGGACACCATATAAATCAATTAAAATCAAAATCAGAAAAAAAAAATTTTGTCTGAAAAATTACTGAATTCGGCCGAAAAACGCAAAATCCTAAAAAGCAAAATCCCTTAAAAATTACTTAAAGATCAAAGAAACAATCAAAATACCGACAAATTCCATAATAATGTAAACATTTAAATCTCCGCCCATTTTTTTTTAAAAATGATTAATTACTTCCGGTTTTTGCGTTTTAGGATTTTGCATTTTGGGATTTTGCATTTTAGGATTCAAAAAACCTTCTTTTTTCAGTATAATATGGTAATGTGAGCCATTAACAACGTAGGGAAATTTAACGCCATAAGCCTTTTCAATGTTTGCGACATGTCTTTCAAGTGCACTTACGGCGGCCTTGTAATCTTTGCTTTCCAGTCCAGATTTGAGAGCGCATGGTTTGGAACTACTGAGAGTTTTTTTCGATGCATGACTCGCTGGGCTATTATTTATGGGCGTTGAACAGTCGCGTGCGGGTGGAAGACGTGAAAGGAGATAGCAAGAATTGTATGGAACACAAGATCTGTTTCTGCAAAAAAGTATAAATCAAACATTGAATCCTTAAACTACAATTGTTTTATATAATTAATTTACAAAAAAAGGTTATCAGCAAGAATCAATTAAAACGGGAAATATATGATATATGACATAATTTTAAGATTTAAGAACTTATATAGGAAAAATAGCATATTATCTTAATTTCATCAATAGCCTTTCTGGCCAAACTCTGTAAGCCGGCTATAAACATTAAAATTAAGCAAAAAAAATTTAAAAAAAAAACTCAAAAATGAAGGATTTTACTTATATTATTAAATTTAAACTTAAAATAATATTTATCGATTAAAAAACATGTCTTATTGGTGTTGCAAAATATTTTGTGTAATCAAAATGTGAATGTCAGAGCATAGTAATCAAAAATTTAATGTTTTATTAATTTAAGTAAATTAAGTTATTAGTTTTTATCTTTAGGTCGCAAAATTAGCTAATATTGCCAAATTCAAAAACCATTTGTTACAAAATTTGGTAAGCCATGGCCCTAGGCTGATTCAATGTAAAAAAAATTACGACAAAGCCGTTCTAATTTTACTTTCAAAAAGAATCTATGAATTTTTTTATGTATTACTAATTGTCCAATTTTATTAGATTTTCCTTCCGTAAATACAACTATATGCTAAAATTAAAATATTTTTATTAATCTGGATTTAACATCTAATAAAAGTTTTATAATGTTCTATATCAATCATTCACCAAATATAAATAAAAATATGTTTTTTTTAATTAAAGGAAGAGTTTTAATCAGTTTTTGTAAAATATATTACATTTTGGTTTAGAGATTTAGTTGTGCTTATCCAATTCAATGTTACGTTAGCTAAAGGTATAAAAACCCAAGGGTGTTTGAATTTGATAGTTGTTAAATTACTACAATACATTAATCTGAGTTCCAAGAAAACGTTTTTTACATTTACATGAAACATAATGAACCTTTTAAGAGATCCAAAGAAAGAGATGTCGAAAAGGATGGTATTAGAAAATTTTTCCTTGACATTATTGACATTTGACAAATTGTTGAAAGACGGGGTAGAAGAAAAACGGGGCGCTTCGTATATGCGCAAAACCTTGCCAGGCCAATAATATTCGTCTAAACAGGAAAACATATTATTTAATAACATATTTTAATGAAAAAACAAGTACCGTTATAGTTAGTAAACTCAGCAACCAAAGCCTGAATGCATAAAGAGAAAAATATTTTATAGCAATTTATAAATTAAATAATGATTTTAACCCAATTAAAAAAAAATTTGCCAATAATTATTGAAGCTTTCAAAATGTCATAAACAACTATTTTTTTACATAACAAAGAATATTTTTTCAAGTTTTAGGACATCTTTAACTATTAAAAGTTAGCTAAAAGTAAAAAAAATAATTGTTTTACCTTTACTTTGGGCTCTAAGTGCCCAAACTAGAGGATGAACATTAGGGCAACACTTCTCAAACCACGAGGTAGTATTTACAAGCGATTTATTGGGCAATGTATCATGAGAACTCGCAAAGCAATGCTGGCACACGGTAATATCGGAAACGTCCTTCTTACACCCCGATTGCATAAGTTTCATGTTTTCAAAAACTATGTAGTTTTGTTGATCGCCTTTTTTAACATCTAAAACACATTAATGAAAAATTTATAATCAAACTATAAATATTTTTGAAATATAGATTAAGACATTATAAAGTAAGTCACCAAAATGACTTGATTTGAGATAGAATTTAAAAACTGCAGCAAATTGTACAACATGGTTTTATCACATATTTTTCCGATATTTGTAACATCAACCTGACCGGGTCCTACAAATTTTCGACCATTAAAGGCAATCAAACTGCAAATTGGATGATTTTACGACAATGAGAACCGTTATAAAAAAAGGAATTTTTTTTTATATCAAAAATATTTGTATCTTCAATTTTTCATATGAATATGGGATCCAACATCTAAAATCATCCATGTCCTTTAAATGAATTAGAAATCTAGCTGCTAATTTTTATATTTTTTAAGTATGTTTCTAAAAATCTTGATTGTATTTTACCATATTAATCGATTTTTAATGTTTGTAAAAAAATTACATAATTATTTAAACTGTTTTAAATAAAAAAAAGAAAGTAAGTAAAATATCATAAGAAATGTATTTTTTCTATTTCTTAAATGTAAAACTATGATATTCAATTTGGTTGATAAAAGCAAAGGTTAAATTTCTGAAAAATTTGTTGCCTTAATTGCCCACTCTTGAATTATGAAATTAAGTAAGTAGGCTTGCTTCTATGTTAAATTTTTTCACGAGATAAAGTAAAATCAAAGGTTGCTTTAAACTATATAAAAATTTTAATTATTTTGATTTTTAAAGATATATTTTTTAAATGCCTAGCAGAAAATGCCATACCATAGCCTTATGACATAAACCTAATTGCAAAAACATGTTTATGTTTTACTGTTAAGATAAACGAAGGCATTGTGGTAAAGGTGTTTTATGTCAGAGTAATAAGCATATGGGCTTGCGTAAGCACGGCTTTGAATTTTCTAAGATATAAAATAAGATAAATGTAATTAACAATAAAACAGGCTTGTTGGTATTCGAAAACTAAAAAATTATCTAATGCATGCTGAAAGGGCCATTCCAAAACTTAACGCCCCCCAAGTTAACTATTTTGCCTAAAAGTGCTTCTTCAATATTTCAGCTTAATCTATTTTCAAAAAGATATGTTACTCTTATAAAGAATGGCCCTGCATGGAATTTTAGACTTTATTGATTTTTAATTACCTCATTTGCAAATACGCTAAAGAATTGACAATACACAATATAAAGGGACTTACAGATATAATCATATTGAAATTCATGGGGCGGCATATATAATTGGGATCGGTGGGAAATGAGTTGAGATCAATCGAACCTTTATTGCTAATCTAGAAAGATATTAAAAAAATTTATGTTTGACCATATTAAAGTAATACAATCATTATGTTTTGCAATATCTTAATTTTCTTTTTTCACTCATTAATTTTGACTTGTGCAATGAGATAAGTCAATAAATATCGTCACAAAAAATAAGTTTATGAAAACATGTTTATAATATGCCCATGCTTTTATTTCGTATATATTCTCGAATTTTCTTGGTTTCTTCCGACTTCGGCTCCCTAATTCGTTCACATCGTAAAATGGCCCTTGACCAAGTAGAGCGATCATAATTACCCAAAAAGAAAAAACTTATGAATCTTTTTTTCATATAGAAATCCGTTTTTACTTATAATTATCATAACATAATGAGAAATAAGTTGAATTAGTATTATCAAGCTTACATCAGCAGATAAAACAAAATATTTCGCGACATCAGGTTTTAAAAATATTATGGTGTCTGAGTTTTACAGTTTAGCTGTTTGTAAATATGCAAAAAAAACTCTGAGATTAAATCCTTTTCTTTTTTACATTTTTTCTGAAATTTTCATTAAATGGATTGGAAAACCTCAAAGATGGCAAGTTAGATCTGTAGTAAACTCCTCAAAAATTTGTTGACCTGTTTAAGAGGGAAGTTGTTATTTTTATCACTAAGCTATTCAGAAATATAAAAATGTAAAAAAATTTGTCGTGCGTGAGCACAAGCCTTAGGCTGACAATGAAAAAAATAAAAAAAAATAATTAGTTTTAAGGTTTGTTGTAAAAAAATTAATTGTTTTGTGTTAGAGCTAGAGAAAATTATTGTAGTGTGTTCTGGTAATAGATTGTTAAAAATGTAAAAATATGTGTTATAATTTAATAAAAAAATCTATGATCGCTTATTTTGTACCCCTTTCCCCCATACCCCAAATATGTTATTCACATTTTTCCATAATGATTTAATTAGCCCGATTAATAATATTTCCCCCGGAGCACCTCGCGAAAAGTAATAACTTTCCCCATTGGTCCTCGAATCTCGTCAATTTAAAATGATGAAAACCATAGCAGAAATTTACGTAAATGTCCTTTAGCTTGAGAAAGGAGAAACAAAGAAGTTGATTTAATTTTTCTCTACTAAGGTGATTGCGGCTAGCCGTAGAACTGCTTTGTTGCCTCTCGAAAGCGGCTTGATCGGCCGAAAGTTTTTGACATTCGGGACAGGTAAATATCGTTAATTCTTGGGGGAGTTTAGAAGGTCGGCGCGTTTTGAAAGCGTCCGACTTGTAGCGGACGATGCATTTGGTGTGGTAACCTCTATGACAACTCGCGCAAAAAAGGAGTTCGCCCTTGATGTTGGGTTCTGGTGTATCGGGAACAATTTTGTGTTTTTTGGCAATAGGCTGTGTTATGGACACCTCGCCCATAAGATCGGTATGGCACAGCCAACAGAAGCTGTCCCAGTGATTCAACTATATGACAAAGGTGGGTAGTGGAAAGAGGTATACATATAAAACATTTATATTGTTAATTTCGCGACGACAAAAATACATATATAAAGAAATTTGACGCATAAACTTTGATTGCTTTTAACACATGTTCTTTACCGCAGATGATAAAATTTTGTAATGACCTATAATAAACTACGATTAAGACGGGGCAAAGATTTAGGAACAAATTTCAGATGTATGTAAAAATTGTAAAAAATAATTTTTAGACCCAAATATGGGATACGTGTTTTATTAATTAAAAAATTTAATTTATCAGTTTACATAATTATTTTTTGCTAATATAAAGCAATAAAAAAATAAAAAATTTGAAGTATTTCTTGAAAATTAATTCAGTCGAAATTCAATGATATATTTAATATATATACCTGACTTTTTTAAAAATAACATTAAAAATTGTCCTATATTGAAAAATTTTGTACATTTTATGCAGTTTAAATAAATCTATTCCGCCTCATACTTTTTTACCACATAAATTAAGGGCTAACGTTAAGTGATGTCAATAAACAGCAATCAAACCTCAGGGTCCCCAAATTGTCTTTGACCGGGACTTTTGTAAAAACGGCCAGCAGGTTGGCGAGGTAAGAGAAATGGGTGACTCTGGTTTGACATACTATTATGATTATAAGAGACGCTCCTTAATGGAGTATTTGGGGTTTGGGATGTGACAGAAGAAGCGGATGTAAAGGAATCATTCACGATAGTAACGTGAATGGGTTTGGTAACAGCGGATGGGACGTGTGTTTTGCTAACCAAATCCTCACAGCTACTTGTATGCTTACGCTTCAGAGCAGATATCTTTTCTGTGTCCCTAAAGTATCGGCCGTTGTTGGTTGTGCTGGTAGTAGGCGTTAGGTCAATATTGTTGGTAGCTGAGGAGGAGGAGAGTCGGGTCACATTAAATATCGACGAAACCGTTGATACCGTGCATTTAACTGCAGATTGGGATCCATTTAAAGGACTGGAACTTGTAAAATTTCCTGTAGAGGTTGTTACCATGGGCTGTTATCGATGCAAAAAAAACACTATGCAATCAACACGTTAAAATTTCGTAAAATTGTATTTTTGACAAAAAATATAAGAAACATCGAACTTAGTTATTTAACAAAAAGATATATTAATGGTCATTTAACGAGCCTTGTTAAGTTGCTTAAGCTGTTACCTCTTTTATTTGTTATTTATCTTTTATTGTATTAATTTTTAATGTAGATTTTGTATTACCTTTATATTTTGCCAAAACTTATAAATAAAACGAATAATGATAAATGTGTTGAGTAAACGATAGTTGACATAATCAGGGCTGGGGACTAAATGGGCTTTTTTTAACAAGTTTTTTAATTTTTTTTCCAAATGCCCACAAATTCGTGGGCATGGCAAAAGAAAAGCCCCCTTTCTTGCTTAATGAAAAGGGTCATGTTTGAAAAAATTCTTTTTTCTTCAAAATAAACTCCTAAGAGCTTTAAGAAAAAAACCCTCATTATTATAAAGAAAAAATAATTTCGAAATTATTATAAAGAAAACATAAATTGGGCTTTTTGGGCTCTTTTTAAGAGCCACTTTTAGTGGGCTTTTTTGTCCCTTTTTTAGTGCCTTTTTTGAATTTTTATTTTGGCCCTTTATTTCAGTGTTTAATTATTTGTAAGAGTTGGAGTTCAAAATATTTGGCAAAATTAGCCATATTTTTAACTCAACTCTTTACCATTTTTACCCCCCCCCCTTATTTGAAAAAATTTAAATGAAAAATAAATTTCCTTTCTCTTGCAACTCACCTCAAAAAAAAACTCCTAATTATAAAAATGAATAATTCTCTAAAAAATGCATTTTGTTTCTTTTCTCCTCAATAAAGCTCTAATGGCTTCTCCGAACAAGCTGAATGAACTAGATTATCACACGTAACTGCTGCAAAATTTGGGTATAATTTCTTTTGTGAATTAATTAAAAACGGCATTAAGTACCCAAAAATACTAAATTAAGGAAAAATTATTTAAAAGTTAAATTTGAGGTTCTTTAAAAAACTTATGAAAATTTTAATTATAATAAAATTAAAAAATAACAAACATAAGTTTGGCCATATAAAAAACTAAAATTGCCCAGAGTGCCTCACTCTGACTCATTTGAAAAAATTCCATATCGAAAATAAAGAAAAGAGGTTCCATCAATCAAAACTCCGTTTTACCAAAAAATAAAAAAATTAAGTTCTTTTTTATTAAAATGAGGAATATTCATTTTTTTTTAATATGAAAATTTTTCATTTAAATATTTTTCACCCCCGTGAAAAAATGAATTCCCTCATATTCACTTTTTTCTTTCCTCACCATTCACTAGAATTGAGGTCAGGAATTCACTGCGGCTAAATTCTTTTTTTAACACTGCTATTAACTTTAGCAAATGGCCCGACAAGAAAGGGTAACCAAAGTTGTTAGGCGCCTAGGTTCTCAAAAAAGTAAAACAATATTGGATTTCTAGGCGGACACTTAATAGTAGTAAAAAGGCTTTAAAGCTGGTAAGCTGTCGCCCGAATGGATAGCTAATTTATATTAGTAACGGTAACATTTTTTATGATACGTATTCTTGTTGCCTGAGTATTTAGATTAAAACGTCTAATGTATTAATAAAAAAAGCATGCCGATAGACATCTTCCGTTAAAGAGGTTAGTTCGGAAAATTATTATCATAACAAGTTAAAACATCGCCATTTAATAAAAACATTTTCAATGTTAAAAAATACATTTCATCAGGAAAATTAAGATTTTACACTTGTCCGAGGCAAGGCGTCTCTTTCAAAAATATGTAATCTTACGAGAGAGCTGAGAGAAGAGGCCATACAGGAGTTATTATTATCTAATGAAAGTGTTGTCCAGCGCATAACAATGTTTTTTTCAAGATATTTTTAGCCCTTCATTATTTCAATCTTGTTTTTAGTCCCAATTATAGCTTTTTCAAATTGGGGCAAAAAAACGCGTGAGGGGGGCAGAAAATTTTCTGACGGCAAAAAATATACATTTACACCAAGTGAATCCGTTCAAACTTTTTATTAATAAAAATGTGGCCTCACATGACGTTGTAGAGCCAAATAACAAACTTAGAAAAAATGTTAAATAAATTAGGAAACGCATCTTTGTAATCACGTATACAAAATCATTAGTAACACTCTTTGTAATATTTAGTTTTTTTTTTAAATTTCTGCTATCTCAATTTGATTAGATAATAAATTTTTATCCATATTACCTATTTTTAAAAGAGGCTCTAATTTATTTATATATAAAAAAGAATAACACTGGACTACAAAATTTGGACGACCTAGGCATCATTTATGGCAACTATGGTTTTTGGTCAAGTTTTTGGCGCTGATCACGAACATGAAATTAGAATTTTTAGTTATCAGGTGTCAAAGTCGAGATTTTTCAATTTTTAGGGTATTTTGGGCTTCTATATCATAAAACCTATGGGAAGTTTAAAAACATATTTAGATAACGGAAACATTCATTATTAACGTAAAGCGTTTTAATTTTTTTATAATAGTTAATTTTTTTATTTTTTCATTTTTATAAAATTAGTGGTTTTCATATATCCGTTTTTTGATCCTAAATAACATAAAAGCAAATTGCTAATAATTTTAGGTAATAACCTTTTTGAGATATGTTTTTTATAAGGAATCTGAATATGCCAATAGATTTTTTGAAAAATTAATAGTTTAAGACATTTTGTAAATTTTTTTTCGAACTTTAGACGCGGTTAAAAAAATGGAGGCATTGGAAAAAAACTAAACCAGGGGTCGTTATCGCAAGAAAAATCTCTACAAAACCCTCGAAAAATCGTATGTTGTTTTTTTTTGTTGTCCAATGTAATCAAATTTATAAAAGGAATGTAATGATTTTAAATAAATAATATTGGTAAAAAAAATCTTCTATTAAAAGAATCAATAAATAAAACAATAATACTAAAATAAATACTTTTTAACTCGTCATTAATATTTAAATTTTTCACAAACTTTAAATGGAAAATAAATAAAAGTCAGAAAAATAATTAGGTTTAGTTTTTCATTTTTATAAATAAATTATTTTTAAAAAAGTATTTTATAAACAGTTTTTAAAATAATCTATAGTATTTGTATTTTTTTATTGTTTGATATTTAACAAACTATGGTGTATTATCAAAAGTTTCAGAAAAATAAATAGTTTTGCTTTTGATCATTAATTATTTTTAAATATCCCTTTCACTTATATTTTTAAGACAGTCTTTTAAAACCAATCGGTGATTAAAGCAGTATATATGGCACATGGTGTCTACACCACCTTTTTCCCTGGACATTAGGTTCGTATAGTAGCAAAGTGCGTTTTTGGTTCAAGATTAACAAAAGACTGTTGACAAGGTGAAGAAATTTTATCATTAAATGAATTGCTTTCACAAATATACAATTTTCTAAATAATATTATATATTTAATAACAACAGAAATAGTATTTGTTAAATTTCTTTAGCAAATGAGAAGTAAGTTAAAACACTTTAAAAAAGTTAATATTTTTACATATTTGGGAGAGCAAAAAAATTTTATATGTAATTTTTTTTGGAAGGGGGGGGGGGGGGGGGCAATGCCCTACCCCTCAAAATAGACGAGAATCGTGGCTGCTTGTTTTTAACCTGCTTTTAAATTTACAAAAAACACTTTAAAAATTATCAATTTTTAAAAAAAATATTCTCATCAGTGTGTTATCTGTAAAAATGAAGCTAATTTCTCCCATATTTAAATTTGTTACAATTTTTTGTTAAATGTTTATATAATTAAAACATTAATATAGGATAACCAAAGATGTAAAAATTACTATCCCTACCGCAAAAAATATAATACAAACTTTAAAAAAAATTTGTTCTTAGGGTATAACAAACAAATTCTCAACTTAACAATGTTTCAAATGCTTACATTAGGCAATATAGGCGGCGCCGGCGGCGAAGATTTCAGCAAGGGTCCATTATTACATAAGGTTGAATCTGAAGTTTGAACAACCCTATTGGGCAGTGGGGACCGTGATGAACGAGAAGGAGAGATGGACATGCTGCTCGACACTGATAATTTAGTTGTGCGGCAGTTGACAGGAGAAGGCCTTATAGGAGGAATAAAATCAGGTTTGCAACGTGGCCTAGATGTGTTATTGGCACTCGCAAGTAATGAAGTATCTTTCATTTGTTGAGTGGGAGGGTTGTTTAGGTGTTTATAGGTAGACGGGGCAGAAGTCGGAAGTGGTGGCCGGGGTAAGGATGGTTGTGTGTGTCTAAACTTATTTTTATGGGGATATGCGCGTTATAAAATTTGCGGCAGTCATAATACCATGGCAGCTAGAACAAAACCCTTACCATCGACGAAATAGATTAAGCACCGTCAAAGGCTATTTTTTACACCCCCACTATGCTATCTTACTTATTGTAAATATAACTTTAAACAAACATTTGATGTTTAATAGTCATCTACAATTTAACGAAGAGATTTTATTTGAAATTCATGCCTAAGCGTACACCTAGTTAAAAACACATAATAATGCCATGAGCCTAACATCGGAAGGCGCCTGTGATAGACAACTAGAATAACTAGACTCGTAAATCATCAAACATCAAAAACTACCGGCCTAATACAGCATGCCGCATATGTGAGATGTACAAAGTGAATATAGTAATAAAAAAATCACATAATTTGACAACATATGCATCATACAAGGGAAATGAATAATTAGAAAAATAAATCACAAAGCATCGTAAATTGATGTTTCACAAATTTAAGATATAAAATTGTAAATAAGTAGTTAAAACATAAAACAATGAAAAATGATCCATATAATTTACCGTAAACGCGGCGGCGCATTATAAAAATGGCCACGACTACAACGTGGAGAAGTTTGAGGAAAAAATTGATGAGGAAATGATTTAGGCGCGCGGCCATATGAAGGCGAGAGTTGGGACCGATTGCCAGTGTTAAAGACATTAGCACCAAAATTGCAATGATTGCCATTGTTGTAAGCACGTGGTGGAGCCGGGGGTGAAAATTGCCGCGGATAAGAGTTAGAATTGATAAAACCTATGTGCAGTCCGCCGTAATAATTCTTACGACTGGTTGGGTATGAGGACCGATACATGTCTAAAGGGGGCGAGTTACTCGATGGTGATTCGTTAAATTCAGTCGAAGCGACAAGTGTTGGGGTAAGCAGACCGTTTTTGTTAGAAACGGCACATTCCGTCTGCTTTTGTTTTGACAAAGAATCGTTGTAAAAATCAGTAATGTGCTGAATTATCCTTAATTCCGAAGTATTTATACCTCCGCCGACAACAACTTCAATCTTTTTTGGAGAGTTACAATCTCCATCATCGCTTTCTACTAAATTGGTATTTGCCGCCGGCTCGTCGTAAGTATCATTTTCTGTTACAGTATTCAAATTTAGTTGTGGAGATAGTTCTTCACTATCCATTTAACCAGTTTTTTTTTTGTATTTTGGTTAATCTCAGAAAATTTTGAATATCCCAGAACTCTTACACCAATATTAGATCTAATAGAAACACAATAAAACTATATGTATATACCTATGAATTTGAATAGTTGTGGGAATGAGATGGGAAAAGTTAAATGATAAGGATATAACAATAATTGCTAAAAGTCATTTTTTATCTGAATTTGGTTATTACCAAAGAAGATTTTTCAATCTTCAAAACTTTAACAAATATTTTAATAAAGTATTCAAATATTTCATATTTTTTTTGGTAACATTTTTCATAAAATTTATGAAACAAGGGCAGAAGTTAAAATTTTATATGATTGGACATAAATCATTTCCTTTTATGCTTAAAGAATTTAGCTGTCAAAAAAAAAGGAAATGATGAAATGTGATGGGATACTATACTACATATTCGCCATTTAGACGGGAGGATATAAATCATAAAAAATATTTTATCGTGGTCATAAACGATTAGAAGCCCAACTTCGAAACACAGAACATAAAATGCCTCCATATCATGGCTCTCATATATGTTTTCTGTATTTCTTAAGCCTAAAATCCGTTTATACAATTAAATAATCTTTTTTATCAAATTGACAGATTTTGCGACCCGATTATACCAAAGAAAGATTTTTTTTTCATATAAAAACCTTTTCTCGATTGTACTTATCTAATTTAATGAGATAAAATTTTAAAGATCAAGCTCATCCACTTTCATATTCCCAGGACAACAATTTTTTGAGAGTTATGAGCAGGCCCGACTCTAGCTTTTCCATTTTAGGGGGGCAAAAAAACTCGTGGAGGGCAGAAAAAAATTTTTTGCGGACCAAAAATATATATGTACAACAATTGAATCCATGTTCAAAATTTTTTAACAAATTAATAGTAATTTATTATATTAATAAAATAAAAAAATGATTGCGTTTTTAAATTGGATATGTGAATTAAAATTATTGTTTTCACTAATATCAATTGCTTAAAAAGATATGAGATTTGGAAATTAACTGTAAGTATTATTTTATCAACATGAACATAAACGTTAAATAAGAATAAAAAAAATTTGCCATGTCTTAAAATAGCCAATAATTAGCTGATTATAAGCAGTGTATTGTATTAATCTAACTATTTTATGCTAGAGGTTGTTTTGATTAAATTATAAAATTCATTAAAATCCAACGCCCCAGTTAATGATTTTCCGTGTCCTAAAAGAACCAAATCACCTTTACGCAGGTCATTACTTGCCAGCCTACTATATTATCCTTCTTAAAGAGGAAAATGTGGCCTCACAACTCGACATAAAAGAGCCAAACTTATAGAAAAAATGTTAATAGATTAGAAAACTCATCTTTGTAATCATATCAAAATTTAACAAAATCATTAGTAACACATTTTTTTTAATTATTAAGTTTTCTTAAAAAAATTTTGGCTACGTCAATTTCTTTAAATAAATTTTTATCAATATTACTGATTTTTAAAAGAGGCTCTAATTTATTTATATCTAAAAATAGAATAATCAAATTTAAAAAGGGATTCTAAAGATTCTAAATAAATATTATCGGTAAAAAATCTATTATCAAAAAAATCAATAAATAAACTAATAATATTAAAATAAATATTTTTTAATTCATCATTAATATTAAAATATTCTCAAACTTATGATAATATAAATAAAAATCAGAAAAATCTTTAGGTCTAGTTTTTCTTTTATCCATAGATAAATTATTGTCATTTAAAAAAGTATTATATATATCAAAACAGTTTTTAAATAAATCTGCAAATGTATTTATATTTCTTAATTGTATATTTTCTAACAAACAGTGGTGTATTAAATCAGAAGTTTTAAAAACAGAAATCATTTTGTATGAATTGATCTCTAATTATTTTTAATAAATAAAATAATTTTTCAAATGAAAAATACAAAAAAATAATATGGTCAAAAACCCCCGACGCTTTGGCCCTGTGACCTGAAGAAATAAAAAAAATTTTATTTTTAATGGCCAGGTAGTGATCACACCACCGATGGGGCAAAAGCCGGGGTATAGGTCCCGCATTCACTACCTTGACTGCACAAGTTGAAAAAATTTATGAAGGGAAGAAAAAATATCAAAAAAATCTTTCCCTTCACTTAAAATTTCAAGACAATCTTTTACAACAAGTAACAACAGAAATAATTTCTGTTAGTTTGATCTCTCTAGCGGATGTGAGGTGTTAATGGATAAAAACATTTTTTAAAAAAAGTAAATATTTTTAAAATAATATTTTTTAGATATTTTTGGCAAAGCAAATTTTATTATATTATGTGGAAGAAAAAATACGTGTTTTTTTTTGGGGGGGGGGGGGGGGGGGCAAAATTAAAATTACTATGTATTTTTTTGGAGGGGGAGGGCAATCAAAAACTGGCACTACCCCCCCCCCAAAGGGGTCTAGAATCGTGTCTGGTTATAAGTGAACTATAGAGATCAAACCTGATATTTTTGAGAATAACAAATCCTTTTACTGATTTTTCTAATCAAACTCATTTAGTCAGTTATAAACATTTAAATATAGAAAAGTTCAAAAAACAAAGATACAAAAACAAATAAAAACTAAAATTTTAGTTTTGCATATTTACAATTTTTAAACTGTTAAATTAAACTTCAAATAATATTTTCATTAAAAACCAATAATGTATAAAGTCGTATTTAAGTTTGGACGCGAGATATTATGTATTATCTAATGTCGATTAAGAGCTTGATATATTCATAAAATTTAGTTTTCATCATTTGTGATTAAAAATATAAGTCACAAGGATATTTATGCAAAAAAGATTTTTTAACATTTTCTTTTTTGTATATTTTCAACTGTGGTCAAAAAAGTCCATTTTTCACGGGTCTAAGGAGCCAAAGGGGGAAGAATCTAAGAAAAATGAAAAATACATATGAGATTAGGCCATCATGGGGGTATTCTCCAATGGTTTCATAAAATTCACGTTTCTATTTGTTGATGTGTTTATACATTTTTTGGCACTCCAAACTAATTAACTTAAATTAATTTTATTAAAAATATATTTTTCAATTTGAATTTATATAACTTTTTGTTTTATTTTTTTTAGATTTCACTTAAATTTTTAATGTTTAAAAATGACATATTGAGTTCAGTCAAAAAACGGTAAACGGATTATCCCTACGTCGAAGTTGATCTCAGTAATTAGTTGAATCCTAATTATTATAATAATTAAATATCATACGTGTTCCTTTATTTAATAAAAACATATTTTAATTTAAAATTTACGTAACTCTTTACAAAAATATTCGAGAGGCGAAAATTTTGAATTTAAATTATCACTGACAAAGACTTTGTCGCGCTGGTTAAATTTTTGTGACATTGGACCATAACATTTTTCAAATTTGATTTTAATGCTAATTTCTAATGACGGCAAATTCACTTAAAGTACATTTTTTTAATAGCCTTTTTTGAATTTTATCCTAGACATATTTTAAGGATCAAAATTCTAAACGCACTAACGGTCTAGCGATTCAAATATATTGAAATAACAGTACTGAAAAAAATAAAAGTACGTAGGCAGAAATTTTACGATTTTTCGCCATTGCGGGGTCGATATTGAAGAAGTGACTTAACCAATTTTTGGAACTTTTTATAAAAAAATGAAATATTAAGTAAGCTGTAAATTTATTGGGAATCAATTCAATTTATACCCTAAAACTATTGGGATAAAAAATTCGCAATCGCAATATTGTTTTACTCGTAGTAATTAAATTACCTACACCTAATGTGATATATGGAACGTAATTTATATAAGGGCACATGCAAAGTGAGTTTTTATTTTCGTAAAATTTTCAAAATTTTGAAAAAAAAAATTTTGTAATTAAACGCAAATTTTTAAAAAGTTGCCAAATTTAATATATGGACATAAAATGCTTTTTCTGAAATAACAAATTTTTAAAAAAATTTTGAAAAAAAATAAATATTTAAAATTTTTAGAATTTTCGAAATTTTACGAAAATAAAAACTCACTTTGCACGTGCCCTAATATACTTTTATAAGTTTGATCCTAAATATTATCCCAGAAATTTAAGGTTGGAAAAAACTTAAAAGCGGCTTATGGGTTTATTAGCTAAAAATGATTTTGAGGAAAAGAAATACATGACAATTATTTCACGACAACATTTTGTTAATGAGGGAAAAGCAATAGCGATTTCAGCATCAAAATATTATTTTAAATTTTCATTTTGCCCTTTTACACCTTGTGAATAGATGAAAACAAGGAATTTCATATTTTTATTTATTCTTTTTCAAACAAACATAAATAATGTAACTGCCTTTTTGAGTAGTAAGCTCTAAATTTGGTTGTGTTTTAGACTCAAGTTAGGCAACGTTGAGCCTGGTTACTAATGAAATAGATGACCGTCAGCAAAAATCCCAAACCCGTCCAATTTTGTAAGAGCTTAGGCCTAAAACAGAGATCACCGGCGCGTGTTAAATCTCATATAACTCTAGGCGTCCTGTAGAGTTTAAAGAAGCAAAGCCCTAACGAGCAAGCCGTCCCCTAATAGGAAAGAAAGTTTAGAGGAAAATTCTATACGACAAGTTTTTTTTCTATCTAATAAATCCTACTTCTAACCTTAGAACAAAAATGGCTACTTATCTGTAAATGAGGCTTTTGATAGGTAGAATATAAGTTTAAAAATATGTTTTTTTTGTGATAAAAATTATATCAAATTTTGAAAAATAAAAAAAGCGAATTAATCAAAAAGATTTATGTGTTTTTTGCTAAAAACTAATAAAATATTTTAAAAAACGCCATAATTAAAATAAAATTTAAAAAATATTTAAATTTCAAACTTACATTATTAAAAAAGGCAAGTTGTGTTATTATTTGAGTAACTTAACATTTAGACTAACTCTAACAATTTATAATTTTTTTTAATTTTTGTGCAAGTCCATCAATGTTTCACTTTACTTTGGGGTTTAATTAAATATGATGGGAGCTATCTATATGGTATATTTATAATTTGAATATATCCACTGTGGTTTGTTCAAACTAAGGAAAAAAAGATCCTGCATCAACTTAACAATTTATTAAATACAATTTAAAATAAATAAAATTACCAAAATTTGCTTAGAAACAAAAACAATATTACAATTGTTAAATCTCAAGACATTTTAAAAAACTTTGCCAGGAAAATATCAATAACTATGTAAACTAATTATAAAATTATTTGCAATTTTTTTAGCTAAATTAATACTTAATAAAATTATAATAAAGAAAAAACATTTACTTAGACTAATATATAACCGCCTGTTAACATTACACTAATTTACAAATTTTTTAATAAAGAATTACTTTTAAAATATTTTGCCTTACAAAAATAAATTTTGATATTAAATATAAAGCCAAGCTTATTTTTAATCAAACTTTGAAATTAAAAATTTTTAAATTAGAAAATAAAAATGACATTTTATTACTTTCATGGCTTCCAAGTTCAGAAAATATTTAAGCAAATGATTATGTGTCATAAAATAAAATTAGAAATATTTTATTTATAAAATGTATAAAGTTAAGACTCAACCTCCATTTAATGCTCTTTTCATTTTAAAAAATATTAAAAAAATGGTAAAGCTTGATGACAAAAAAAAATAAAATTCCAGCCAAGTTTACAGTATTATTTTTCATAATCAGAATAAAAAAATTAATAGTTGCATGTATGATAATATTTTAAATTGTAATTAGAGTAAAATAGCTTATACTAATCTGTATAACAAATGCTATAAATATAATTTTCAAAATAAAATAATTTTTAAAAAAGTTTTATGTTAAAATTAAAATTAATAAGTAAGGCAATTTTTTGTTAATATTTAAAAGGGCTAACTTAAGGTTATGCTATGCATTGGATTAATATATAATGTTTAAACAAGGGAAGATTGTAATATTTATACCTTATAAAATTAGTATTAGACAATAGTAGTATATATTAACCTTGAATCAAAGTGCCCTAAAAGATGCATATTCATTTATGACAATGATAAAAGATATTAATTAATTTAAGAATTAACTCACAATTGGGTGTAAATTATTTTTCAAACAAGATACGCTCAAATTTTTTTTTATATATTTAAAATAAAATTTTTAAGCTAAATTAAATATTAAAATATGCAAAATAAGTAAGTAAGTAAGTAAAAACAATGACACTCACCCATATTTGAAATTAAATAAAATAGAACAGAGTCAGCTGAATACCGTGCTAAAAAAGGTTTTTCAGCCCGCAATTTCAACGACTCGCAAAGATTGCACTATAAATTAGGTAAATATTAATTTGACCGTTGATATTTAGATATAAAATTTTATTGCTAATGGTAATATAAAAGTTAGTGTGCTAAGAAAAATCTGAAACATATTTGTGTTTAGTTTCTTCCATGCGCGTTAAGTTATAAATTACCTAGCTGTAATGTTAATTAAGCTTTCTATCTTACGCTTATTTTTTTGAGGGCATTATTTGTATTATTAAATTTAAAATATTTTTAAAAATTTTATCAATTATTTGCCATCGTTTTTCCCTCAGAGTGGTTTTAATAATTATATTCAGTAACCCTCGTAAATTATACCAAATTTGAAAACTCAACAACTTTTATTATAATCTTTTAAAAAACGTTAAACCTCAATAAAATTTTTAATTAAACTGCTATTTTTTAATTTAGAAAATTATATCCCACTCTGTCCATATGAACCCCAATACAATTTAGTTTTGCTATTAATGGCATATAGCATTGATCAAATTTAAATGTTATTTTATTAATATAAAAATTAAAAATATAAAATTAAAATTGTGTCTAATAAAAAAATCTAATTCTTAAAAATTTTAATGAGTTCATTCACCTGGTCAATTTTTATGTTGTAAATTATCTTAATATAAAAATTGCAACCTTTTTATAATAATTTATGTTGTGTTTAGAGAAAAGTTCTTGTAATTTTTTCTCTCTTCCTTATAATAACAATAATTTCGATAAGAACCTGTGGATATGCACACTTAAGTACTAAAAATATTAATTTTTCTTGCTCTCTTTATCCCGTTATCCTAAATATTACAATAATATTTAACTAATTCCCTCACTCGGACTTGGATGCACATATATATATGTATTTACAATTTTTATTTTTTCACTTTCCGTTTCTTATACAATTAATCTGGCTGATTTATTGGAATAGTTTTGAATTGAAATATATAAGAATAATATATTTAATGAAATATTGGAAATATCTTTTTAATATAAAAAATTGGATTTTATAAACATAAGTAATTTTTTTCCCTAATTAAATTTTGGATTTTATAAACATAAGTAATTTTTTTCCCTAATTAAATTTTGGATTTTATAAACATAAGTAATTTTTTTCCCTTATTAAATTTTGGATTTTATAAACATAAGTAATTTTTTTCCCTTATTAAATTTTGGATTTTATTTTTTTAAACCTTACTTAAAATGTTGTACTAGATCTAGAAACACGAATCAATTATATGGATAAATATAAATGACAATATTAATTTAATTTAACATACCCATTTCACATTTTTTTCTAATATGTTGGATTTGCAATATATCATAAACTCTTATATAAAATTATTATTGTCGTTATTCAAAACAGAAAAAATGTTGGTTATTGTTTGAGTTAAATCATTTTTATTTTTTTTAAATTATTTTTAAAATTGACATGTACGCGTTCAATTACAAAAAATAATAATTACATAATTTTTTGAAAAACGAAGGAAGTCTGCATGCCCTTAGGGTAAACATTTAAAAATTTTGTATGCAAAAATTTATATTTTGTGTTCTATAAAATATTTGAACAAAAGTATATTTAAAGAGAGGTGGCTCCGTTTATTCAAACATCTAATAGAGCGTCAAATGCGCTCTCAGTGTGCATTTTGAAGCAAAACTATAAACTTTAGACGCTTTATTATTATTATTTTTTCAAAATTACAAAAAAAACTCTAATTAATTAAAATGAAGAGATGCGCTAATTAATAAAAACAACGATTGGTTATAATGCCAAAGAGAAAAAATTTTATTCATAAGGGTAAACTTTTAATGCACCCTTAGTGATTAGGGTGTCTCTGTTTTAAAAAATAAAATGGCCCGTAACATAAATTTTCAAAATACATGAGTCATTTCATACCTCGTGTGTATTAAATACAGAATATAGTATTTTATAATTATTTTAAATGTAACATTTTGACTCGAGCTTAATCACAAAAATGGTTAATAAATGACACCGGATTTGGTGATAACAGAGCTGGGAAAATGCCCATTTTTGGGTCAAACTCATTTTTTTATTTTTCGAAATTTGGAAAAAATAAAAGGTTTTAGCTTGAATCAAGAAAATATTTATAAAATTTAAGATTTTCTCCTTATATTCTGTATATATTAATTATTAATTTTTTAAATCTGTCATAAAAATTTTAAAAAACAAAAATTTGAGTTTAGTCGAAAAATGGGTTTTTTCCCAGCTCTGGGTGATAAGCCGAGTTGCCCCTTGTATGAAAATTTGATTTTCTAAAAAAAAGTGAAAGGATTGTTGAAACTGCACTCATTCATTTTAAATTTCTTTTTTAGCGTACACGGGATTCTATTTGGCGCATCAAACGCGTCGTCCTGCATAAAAGGCTGCGGCTAATTGAAAAAAAAAAGCTTAAACGAAAAAAAATCGCACGAATTTGAATAACATTAAGGCGGCTAGTGTGAAAAAAAAATTTTTTTTAAATATTTTGTTTAGGCATATCCTAAAAAGACCACAATTCTAATTTTTAACATTAGCAGCTAAATATTTTTTTATTTTTAGAAATATTCATCTAATTTTGAAAAAAGTATTAGCCGCGTCAAAAGTAGAAAAATTTAAATTTTTTTATTTCATTCATAAATCCCTCAAAAGCAGTATCAAAATGTGGTTAATTGAATTTGGTATGTCTCTAAAAATGGCAAAAAATGCAAAATTTATTTGATGTTTAAGTTGTAATCAATCCCTGATTCAATATAATATTAAACATTAAATTTTTGTGTAATTAACAATAATATTTTTAGAGATAATCAAGGCAGTTTTAGGAATTCCAAATGTTTTCAGAGCATGAGAGCCAGGTATTTGAACCAATTTTTATTTTAAAACTGCCCTAACCCATTCGTAACATGTTCGGGCCTCTGTCAATATTGTTAACACGGTGATATTTTAGCAATAATATTGTTAAAATATTTAATCAAATCTATAGATTACTAGCAATACTGCTCGGTGCTTTAATTAACAAGCCGGCCCTAATTTTATAGATTATTGTTTTATCAAATCTTAAATTTGAAATTTGTAGAATTTAGAAAAAAAATATTTGTTAAAACAAACGAATTGGGCTTAAAATGTATAATCTAAACTCTTAGAGACAACCTGAATTTAATCAAACGTAAAACTCAATTTGGCCGCTTAAAGTTCAAGCCACGAGATTTATAAAATAAATTTCCTAAGACGATATTATATTATTAATAGGGCTGTCTGTCACTTTCCATTCAATAACATGTGATATTTTTGAAAGCTCCATGCCCCACAATTATTTTAAGATTTTTTCTGACGCCTACTTTTAGGTACCCCAATTTTTAAATCTATAAATTGTATTTTGTTTTTCTCATTTTGAGTTAAGACATCCATTAATCATAAATAGTTTAAAATATTGCCCTTTGAAAATGAACTAAAATAAAATACAAAGGTCAAGAAAGAAAATTTTGGAGTTTGATTAATGATTAATGATTGATCCGCAGGAACATGATTGATGTTCAAAAAAAAGACACATTATTTCAATATTGAATTGAATGGCGAGAGTTTTTTTCAAGATTTTTATTTTTAAATATTTAGCCTATTTAGCTAATAAATCATTCAATTATTTGATGCGTATAGACTCTCTAAATGTTCGCTTTCGAATGAATATTAACAGGTTTGATGGATCCATGGGTAGGTATGAAACGCAAAATCTTAAAACGCAAAAAGCGGAAGTCATAAATCATTTTTAATGAGTTTTTGCGTTTCATACCTAGAGTTTTTGCGTTTCATACCATTTTGGTATGAAAAGCCTAAAATGCAAAAAGCGGATGTAATTAATCAATTTTTTTTTACGAGTTTTTGCGTTTTAAGTTTTTGCGTTTCATACTAAAAAATTTTTTTTCGAGTTTTAGGCTTAAATGAGTTTCTAATGGTTTATAATGGGGAAATTAATAATTTTTTTCCGCGTTTTTGCGTTTTAAGATTTTGCGTTTCATACCAAAAAAATTTTTTTTCGGGTTTTCGACTTAAATGAGTTCCTAATGGTTTATAATGGGAAAATTAATACTTTTTTTCCGCGTTTTTGCGTTTTAAGATTTTGCGTTTCATACCAAAAAAAATTTTTTTTTTAGATTCGACTTAAATGGGTTCCTAATGCATTATTATGGACCGAATACCCGTTTTTTCCGCGTTTTTGCGTTTCATACCAAATTTTTTACGAGTTTTTGCGTTTCATACCAAAAAAATTTTTTTTTTAGATTCGACTTAAATGGGTTCCTAATGCATTATTATGGACCGAATACCCGTTTTTTCCGCGTTTTTGCGTTTCATACCAAATTTTTTACGAGTTTTTGCGTTTCATACCAAAAAATTTTTTTTTCGGGTTTTCGACTTAAATGAGTTCCTAATGGTTTATAATGGGAAAATTAATAATTTTTTTCCGCGTTTTTGCGTTTTAAGATTTTGCGTTTCATACCAAAAAAAAATTTTTTTTTAGATTCGACTTAAATGGGTTCCTAATGCATTATTATGGACCGAATACCCGTTTTTTCCGCGTTTTTGCGTTTCATACCAAATTTTTTACGAGTTTTTGCGTTTCATACCAAAAAAAATTTTTTTTTAGATTCGACTTAAATGGGTTCCTAATGCATTATTATGGACCGAATACCCGTTTTTTCCGCGTTTTTGCGTTTCATACCAAATTTTTTACGAGTTTTTGCGTTTCATACCAAAAAAAATTTTTTTTTAGATTCGACTTAAATGGGTTCCTAATGCATTATTATGGACCGAATACCCGTTTTTTCCGCGTTTTTGCGTTTCATACCAAATTTTTTACGAGTTTTTGCGTTTCATACCAAAAAAAATTTTTTTTTTAGATTCGACTTAAATGGGTTCCTAATGCATTATTATGGACCGAATACCCGTTTTTTCCGCGTTTTTGCGTTTCATACCAAATTTTTTCCGAGTTTTTGCGTTTCATACCAAAAAAATTTTTTTTTAGATTCGACTTAAATGGGTTCCTAATGCATTATTATGGACCGAATACCCGTTTTTTCCGCGTTTTTGCGTTTCATACCAAATTTTTTACGAGTTTTTGCGTTTCATACCAAAAAAAATTTTTTTTTTAGATTCGACTTAAATGGGTTCCTAATGCATTATTATGGACCGAATACCCGTTTTTTCCGCGTTTTTGCGTTTCATACCAAATTTTTTCCGAGTTTTTGCGTTTCATACCAAAAAAATTTTTTTTTAGATTTGACTTAAATGGGTTCCTAATGCATTATTATGGACCGAATACCCGTTTTTTCCGCGTTTTTGCGTTTCATACCAAATTTTTTTCCGAGTTTTTGCGTTTCATACCAAAAAAATTTTTTTTTTAGATTCGACTTAAATGGGTTCCTAATGCATTATTATGGACCGAATACCCGTTTTTTCCGCGTTTTTGCGTTTCATACCAAATTTTTTACGAGTTTTTGCGTTTCATACCAAAAAATTTTTTTTTTAGATTCGACTTAAATGGGTTCCTAATGCATTATTATGGACCGAATACCCGTTTTTTCCGCGTTTTTGCGTTTCATACCAAATTTTCTACGAGTTTTTGCGTTTCATACCAAAAAAATTTTTTTTTTAGATTCGACTTAAATGGGTTCCTAATGCATTATTATGGACCGAATACCCGTTTTTTCCGCGTTTTTGCGTTTCATACCAAATTTTTTCCGAGTTTTTGCGTTTCATACCAAAAAAATTTTTTTTTTAGATTCGACTTAAATGGGTTCCTAATGCATTATTATGGACCGAATACCCGTTTTTTCCGCGTTTTTGCGTTTCATACCAAATTTTTTACGAGTTTTTGCGTTTCATACCAAAAAATTTTTTTTTTAGATTCGACTTAAATGGGTTCCTAATGCATTATTATGGACCGAATACCCGTTTTTTCCGCGTTTTTGCGTTTCATACCTAATTTTTTCCGAGTTTTTGCGTTTCATACCAAAAAAATTTTTTTTTTAGATTCGACTTAAATGGGTTCCTAATGCATTATTATGGACCGAATACCCGTTTTTTCCGCGTTTTTGCGTTTCATACCAAATTTTTTCCGAGTTTTTGCGTTTCATACCAAAAAAATTTTTTTTTTAGATTTGACTTAAATGGGTTCCTAATGCATTATTATGGACCGAATACCCGTTTTTTCCGCGTTTTTGCGCTTCATACCAAATTTTTTTCCGAGTTTTTGCGTTTCATACCAAAAAAATTTTTTTTTTAGATTCGACTTAAATGGGTTCCTAATGCATTATTATGGACCGAATACCCGTTTTTTCCGCGTTTTTGCGTTTCATACCAAATTTTTTACGAGTTTTTGCGTTTCATACCAAAAAATTTTTTTTTTAGATTCGACTTAAATGGGTTCCTAATGCATTATTATGGACCGAATACCCGTTTTTTCCGCGTTTTTGCGTTTCATACCAAATTTTTTACGAGTTTTTGCGTTTCATACCAAAAAAATTTTTTTTTAGATTCGACTTAAATGGGTTCCTAATGCATTATTATGGACCGAATACCCGTTTTTTCCGCGTTTTTGCGTTTCATACCAAATTTTTTACGAGTTTTTGCGTTTCATACCAAAAAAATTTTTTTTTTAGATTCGACTTAAATGGGTTCCTAATGCATTATTATGGACCGAATACCCGTTTTTTCCGCGTTTTTGCGTTTCATACCAAATTTTTTACGAGTTTTTGCGTTTCATACCAAAAAAATTTTTTTTTTAGATTCGACTTAAATGGGTTCCTAATGCATTATTATGGACCGAATACCCGTTTTTTCCGCGTTTTTGCGTTTCATACCAAATTTTTTCCGAGTTTTTGCGTTTCATACCAAAAAAATTTTTTTTTAGATTCGACTTAAATGGGTTCCTAATGCATTATTATGGACCGAATACCCGTTTTTTCCGCGTTTTTGCGTTTCATACCAAATTTTTTACGAGTTTTTGCGTTTCATACCAAAAAATTTTTTTTTTAGATTCGACTTAAATGGGTTCCTAATGCATTATTATGGACCGAATACCCGTTTTTTCCGCGTTTTTGCGTTTCATACCAAATTTTTTCCGAGTTTTTGCGTTTCATACCAAAAAAATTTTTTTTTTAGATTTGACTTAAATGGGTTCCTAATGCATTATTATGGACCGAATACCCGTTTTTTCCGCGTTTTTGCGTTTCATACCAAATTTTTTTCCGAGTTTTTGCGTTTCATACCAAAAAAATTTTTTTTTAGATTCGACTTAAATGGGTTCCTAATGCATTATTATGGACCGAATACCCGTTTTTTCCGCGTTTTTGCGTTTCATACCAAATTTTTTACGAGTTTTTGCGTTTCATACCAAAAAAATTTTTTTTTTAGATTCGACTTAAATGGGTTCCTAATGCATTATTATGGACCGAATACCCGTTTTTTCCGCGTTTTTGCGTTTCATACCAAATTTTCTACGAGTTTTTGCGTTTCATACCAAAAAAATTTTTTTTTAGATTCGACTTAATTGGGTTCCTAATGTATTATTATGGACCGAATACCCGTTTTTTCCGCGTTTTTGCGTTTCATACCAAATTTTTTCCGAGTTTTTGCGTTTCATACCAAAAAAATTTTTTTTTTAGATTCGACTTAAATGGGTTCCTAATGCATTATTATGGACCGAATACCCGTTTTTTCCGCGTTTTTGCGTTTCATACCAAATTTTTTACGAGTTTTTGCGTTTCATACCAAAAAATTTTTTTTTTAGATTCGACTTAAATGGGTTCCTAATGCATTATTATGGACCGAATACCCGTTTTTTCCGCGTTTTTGCGTTTCATACCTAATTTTTTCCGAGTTTTTGCGTTTCATACCAAAAAAATTTTTTTTTTAGATTCGACTTAAATGGGTTCCTAATGCATTATTATGGACCGAATACCCGTTTTTTCCGCGTTTTTGCGTTTCATACCAAATTTTTTCCGAGTTTTTGCGTTTCATACCAAAAAAATTTTTTTTTTAGATTTGACTTAAATGGGTTCCTAATGCATTATTATGGACCGAATACCCGTTTTTTCCGCGTTTTTGCGCTTCATACCAAATTTTTTTCCGAGTTTTTGCGTTTCATACCAAAAAAATTTTTTTTTAGATTCGACTTAAATGGGTTCCTAATGCATTATTATGGACCGAATACCCGTTTTTTCCGCGTTTTTGCGTTTCATACCAAATTTTTTCCGAGTTTTTGCGTTTCATACCAAAAAAATTTTTTTTTTAGATTCGACTTAAATGGGTTCCTAATGCATTATTATGGACCGAATACCCGTTTTTTCCGCGTTTTTGCGTTTCATACCAAATTTTTTTCGAGTTTTTGCGTTTCATACCAAAAAATTTTTTTTTTAGATTTGACTTAAATGGGTTCCTAATGCATTATTATGGACCGAATACCCGTTTTTTCCGCGTTTTTGCGTTTCATACCAAATTTTTTACGAGTTTTTGCGTTTCATACCAAAAAAATTTTTTTTTTAGATTCGACTTAAATGGGTTCCTAATGCATTATTATGGACCGAATACCCGTTTTTTCCGCGTTTTTGCGTTTCATACCAAATTTTTTACGAGTTTTTGCGTTTCATACCAAAAAAATTTTTTTTTTAGATTCGACTTAAATGGGTTCCTAATGCATTATTATGGACCGAATACCCGTTTTTTCCGCGTTTTTGCGTTTCATACCAAATTTTTTACGAGTTTTTGCGTTTCATACCAAAAAAATTTTTTTTTTAGATTCGACTTAAATGGGTTCCTAATGCATTATTATGGAATACCCGGTTTTTCCGCATTTATGCAAATAAAAATTTTACATTTGATATCTGACATGGTAACAAGTGACCACTTCGCATCGAAGTTCCTAATGCAAGCTCGGTCTCCAAAAAAAATACATTGGATATCTGACAAGGTAGTATTAATTGACCCCCGAGCCGACGCTTCTAAAAGCTTATTCAGTAACCGTTCCTAAGGTAAAATAGTTGGGCCGGATTGGGCAGAACATGCCAAGCCTATGCATTTTCAAATCCGCCATTTTTTAATTAATCAATGTAAATATATATACAAAATTATTTATGCTTAAATAATCTGGAATATAAACATTTAAATGGTAGGAAAATAGTTATTTCACAGCCTACATTTATTTGATATATAAATATATTCTATCAATAGATATATGTTACAAACAATAAAATCTATTATTTTGAATCAGTAAAATTATTTATTCATTGTAATAGGTCTATTATAGGTCTAACAAATCATATTGAAAAATATACATTAATGTTCGGGCTGCTGAGTTAAAAAAAAATAAATTTTAAGTTATGGTTGGGCTGATTTATATTTTATAATTGCCTTTTTGTTTCTAATTATTAACTTAAGAATTAATTTGCATATAGCGATGATCATTTTAATACCATTGAATTGCCTAGGTTACCAACAAGGCTAATTGGGGTAACCCTAACTATAATAATGTGTCTTCTAAGAGATATAGGGCAAATGTGGCATAGTTCTATCAAATGATAGTAGCTATTTTCTTTTAATGGTAAAGGCTTTAAGCGGCCGCGTTCGGAAAAATTTTATAATTTATATTCATCAAAACATTACCATTGATTCCTAGAGTTTCTCACACCAGCGGGTGAGTTATATATAAATAAATCCATTTAAAAAGAAATTGATTATATTATATGATTTACTATAAAAACTTAAGCCCAAATAAAATTTTGACATAGAGCCAAAGTTTTTTAATAACAAAATTAAAAAAATCAATTAATTCTAAACACGCCCTACAAATTTAAAAATAATGACCCCCTTTAGTGATATAGAGGAAGACGCCGCTCTTAATTTTGTTTACTATCCCAATAGCATATTCCCGAGCGTAAAAAAATGTTCCAACTACCTAAAATAAACAAAAATACTTCCGTCTGTTAATTCTTTCCCGATGGAATCATGCACAAATAAAAAACAATTGTCTCATTCCTAATATTCCGCCATGTTAAGTAATAATTCAAAAGATATGGAAGATCTGTTGGACAGGAATTATAATTCAATAGATTTCAAAGCTTTGTTGGACAGGTTTTTTTAATTTTAATAATTTGGCCCAAAAATCTACTGCTAAGGCGGCCATACTATTATGGACACAAGATCTGCTGTCTGGAATCCCCATGCATTGGTTAAATTTTTCTAATAATCAGACCGACTAAAAATAGTGTTTGGTTAATTATAATATACTAAAAATTAAAAGCCACGGCTGTTAAAATTTTTTATAACGGAACTAAGGGACATTGCCCATTTAAAAAACTCCCAAAGTGCATAATTGTATAATGTACAGAAATTGAAAAGTAATTCAATCCAGAATATGATATTAGGACAGCTTAACTCTGCCCCTTTCGCCAAACCAAATCGCCCGCAAATTTTTGTTTTTATTTTTGGTCGGCTACCAAAAATTATTTATACTACCAACAAACACTTAATTAGGTTCTGTTGATATGCCTTAAATTGGGTACCTAATGAACCTCATTAGGGAAGATGCAGATATGACGCTAAGGCTTTTATGAATCTAGGGGTTGTCAGAGATTGTAGGCATGCTAGGATATTATTGACTGGTACAAAATAAACTTCGTAGAGCCCCCACAATTAAAAACCTTAATTATTAAAACTAATCATTTTTAATTTAAATTTTTGAATTTAAAAACCTCGCTAATGCATTTTGATAGTACTTTGTATCAAATTGAAATATTTTTTTTAAAGTTAAACTTTTTTGTTTACTAGAATTTTAGAAATACCAATCAATGAAGCCATTAATATTAGAGAAAAAATAATATTACCTCCATATAAAAAATGCCAAAAAGGGGAAACTGATAATGTCGCAGTGGAAATTCTTAAAAAGTGGAGCCCAAGGGCTTTGGACGCATTCCAACCTCTAAGTATAGAAGGAGATGGAAACTGTGCTTATAGATCTATATCTGTAGGACTTTTTGGTACTCAGGATTATCATGTATTAATAAGGGTCCTTGCAAGTTTAGAACTAATTATTTTTGCCAAAGATTACATGCCCATCTTAAATAAATACGGATACAATTACGAAAGCATCCTAGCCAAAATAGCGGAACTTAAGGAATGGGCCAAACCAGATTATTTTATGGTTGTTAGCGGTGCAATCAAAACCGCCTTTACTGTTTATAACCCATATACTTTGTACAATGGATTTGCTACATCAGAAGTATATAGGGGTCCACAAATGAAACCAAATCAACCGTCCGAATTTATAATTATGTGGACTCATGCCTCTGATCCGAATAGCAGAGAACCAAATCATTTTGTATACTTAATCAAAAAAGTAAACATGTTTCACGCATAGATATATTGTAATTTAAATTTAAAATTTGTGTTTTAGGACGATTTGATTACAATTGATGGCAATGACAAGAATATTACTAAAGTAAACAAATTTTTATTAATAAAAACTTAAATCATAATTTTTTAAATGATTCAATAATCAGAATAAAAAGTAAGTATAGTCTAAGTTTTTATTTAGATATGTGAAAATCCAGGTCCATTGAATTCCATCGTAATAAAAGACGAGTTTAGAAAAAAGGTTAAACATTTGACTATACTTCATCAATTTTTAAGAATGTTGATATTTAAATGGTGGATATTGGTTATTAAAAAAATGTAATTACATTAATTTTAGGTAAATGCTAAACGGAAATTAAACACATTTATTGATTCCAAACAAAGTGATGAAGGGCAAGCCTTAGATTTAGCGATTGACAAAGAGGAACCTTTAAAATATAATAACGACAAAGTAATTTTTATTCTAAAAAAATTTTACTCTCACTTTTTTTATTTAAAGTTATTAAATTATTGTGCAATTATATATATATATACTTTATTTATAATTTTTACACTAGATAACAAAGTCACGATCGTATATGATATATACAGATTCCGAACAAAGTGACCACGAGCAAATTGCATTAGAGATTGATGAAAATCAAGCAGAATCAGAAAGTGATGGAAATCAAACGACCGAACTAAAAAACGTATGAAAGGGCAAAATATGTTTAAAACAATTTTATGTTCGTCCATTTGATTTTCATTCTCAAATTAAATGATCAAACATTGATTTATTATAAATTTGCTCAAAAATTAATTTATTTTCTTCGTTTAAAATCTCTTTTACAGGGAAATACCGTGATTTCACACCCACTAACTTGTGCGCCCCTTCCACCAAAAACCGATTACGATCACTCACATTTTATCGAGAATGTTATGCTGAATGAAGGCTTTCACAACAGAGGCTTATTTTGGGGCTTAAAACAGTTATTTACATTTCTCGTCTACAATAAAAATCAAAACCTTACAAAAAAGATACCATCACAAGTTGAAAATAAAATTTTCTTATGTGATGCACTACAAAAGAAAGACGGGTTTGGCCCTTGGACCAATCGAACCTATTGCAAAACTTATTTTGTTTTTGAAGACCGTGGCTTTACAGGTCCTTTCCAACTACGTCAAAATTTAATTTGTAGATCATCTATAAGTGATAGAAAAAAAACATACGTTCCAAAAAATCCTCAACCAGCAGCAAATTCAATTTTAATACTAAATCAGATATATAATACAGCGAAAAATGTTTCATACAGACGGAAGCGATCTACTTACATATCTAATTGGCAAAATACTATTGTTTCACCTTATTTGATTGAATACGTGGGGAAATTTAAATCTAAAGAATTTCCTCATGGAAATAGCAAAAGCAATTTACCATTAATAAATGTAAATGAAGCTTTATATAGTGAAGCCAAAAAACTTTTGGATCAAGATCTAACCCCAAAGCAAACGTTCAACCAATTGGTCCAAATGAACCTTGAACCTCGAGATTTGAGGCAAATATATAATATGAATAATTATATTAAAAAAAGGAAGGGAAAATGTAATAATTTTGTTTCTCATAATTTTGCGGATAATTTGATGGAAACCATTAATTCAATTCATCGTCACCCTTTCATACAGTCCATATCGCATGGTAAAAATAAAGTCACTCATATTATTTTATACACTGATTACATAATTCAATATATTAAAAAAATATGTTCCGAAAATCAGGTATACCTTCATATAGATAAAACTTATAACATGGGGAATTTATTTGTAACATCGATTGTTTTTAAAAACATTTTTGTTAAAAGAAAAAAGACACAGGATTATCCTTTGTTTCTTGGTCCAATTTTTTTACATGGCGAAAGTGATTATTCCACTTTTCACGGATTTTTTTCTAAGCTTAGGTGCGAATTTGAAAAAATAAAAATAAATTGCTCAAAGCTCATTTTCGTGAGCGATCAAGAAAGAGCCATGGTCAAAGCCTTAAGAAATGTATTTTTCGATTCTAAATTTCTTTTATGTACACGGCATTTAAAAAACAATATTATTGACTATCTTGCTAAAAAGCAGGGTGTTTGTTTAAATGTTAGGAATAATATAATAAAAAAGATATTTGATAAAAAAAATGGTATTGTTTTTGCGCCAAACATAGAAACATTTTTTTCAAGAATTGCAAATTTAATGGAATTTTGCTCTGATCCTCAACATAATTACCCGCGATTTAGAAATTATTTTAAAAAAGAAGTGGAAAATAACTTGTTTCTGTATGTTCTTAAGCCTTTATTAGATGGCACGTGTAATAAACTTGAGACAAACAATAGCAGTGAGTCTAAAAACCACGTTCTAAAAAGAAAAATAAATTGGCAGCCACAAACATTGTGCCCTTTAATTGACCATTTATACGAAATTGTAAAGGATGAACATTATAATTTTTCTAGGGCATTTGAATCATTGGGAGAGTTTTATCTTTCAACAGATTCTGAGTCAGTGAAAAGTTGGTTTATATCTTTAATAAATGAAAATAAAGAAAATTTAAAGCCTGTCATGAATTCAAGTAGCAATGAATTTACAACGATAAAACCTAAGGGGTCAAAAAAACCTAACCAGTCTAAAAGCCCATTAGCTATTAAAAGTTTCACAAAGAAAAAAGTAAAATTTAATTTAACTTAAATCCCCTTTAAATTATCTTTTTATTCTCTTTTTCACTGACTCAAAACAAATTATAATGCTCCTCTTTTACAATTTCGTGTAAATTGTTAAAGGGCATAAGCCGTTGGCTGGATGTTTATTTTTCTTTTTAGGACATGATTAGAGTGGCTGATATTAGTCTCTAGTTGATTACCGCGTAATCTAATAAAGGCTTAAGAATATACAAGCAAGTTTTCCATTTTTAAAACAATATTTAAATAATAATTATGTTGGAGATCAGAGTTCTTAAAAAATAATTCTATATTTGACGCAATAACAATACTTTTTTGTTATTATTCCTAACAAACACCTTGCTTTTCAGCAAGAGTGAATAATATTATTTTAAAATGTCGTACATCGAAGAAATTTAAATAAAAATTTGTTTTTATTTTTTTTAAATTAACACTTGGTTGAAAAAAATGTGAGGAAGGTGGAATATTCAATTCCGCAATGTAAAAAAATTTAAGAAACAAAGAATGATCCTGAGTATTTTTCCTTTTTTCAAATATGTTGGTGTAAATATCAGCTGTTACAAATAAATTTCCCATGATATAAGTTTTATATGAATTATACCTGATTTTTGAAACCATTTTTTTTAAATATATTGAATTAGTAATCGGTTTCTAAAATAATATGGATTACGATATTTTTACCATTGTATTAATGGTTTACATCAAAATACCAGCAAAATTAAGAGAACCAAATTAATACATTTTCCCTTAATTCATATTTATATTTGCCTAGGTTTAAGATATTGGAACAAATTTTTTTAATATTTTAAATGCGTATAATAATATGAGTTGCTTTATTTTAATTAAAATGAGTTTAAAAATACTAATTTTGAAATATAATTCTTTTATACCTACAAATTTTATAATGTATCAATTTTGAAATATTTTTTTCTAATACTTACAAATTTTATAATGTGACTATGCTTTCATTGCTAAGCAATTTTTTTAATATACATTGTTAGACTTATTATTAAGATAGATACATAATTTTGTTAATTCAAAATAATACATTTTATACACACAATTTACATAATTTATATATTTTATATCAAATAAATGTAGACATTACACTCTAATGACGTGAATTAACAATTCCCTACCAAATAAACATTTTATTAAAGCATAAATCATTTTGTATATAAATCATTGATAAATTAAAAAATGGCGGAAGTATTTGAAAATGCATAGGCATGGCATGTTCGGCCCAACCCGGCTTTTTGGGTGAGGCAACATCGAGCCGGGCGGGTCTTTTGGTTTTCGAATTTGATAACTATTTTACCTTAGGGCAAGCCACAACGGTTAAAATACGCTTTTAGGAGCGTCGGCTCGGAGTGGTAACTTGTTACTACATCAGATATCCAATGTAAAATTTTTTTTTGGAAAAGCGTGAAATTAGGGCAAGCCAGAACGGTGACCGAGCTTGCATTAGGAACGTCGGCGCGGAGTGGCCACTTGTTAATATTATGTAAGATATCCAAATTGTAAAACTTTTATTTGCATAAATGCGGAAAAAACGGGTACTCGGTCATGATGCATTAGGAACTCATTTAAGTCGAATCTAAAAAAAAAATTTTTTTGGTATGAAACGCAAAAACTCGGAAAAAATTTGGTATGAAACGCAAAAACGCGGAAAAAACGGGTATTCGGTCCATAATAATGCATTAGGAACCCATTTAAGTCGAATCTAAAAAAAAAAATTTTTTGGTATGAAACGCAAAAACTCGGAAAAAATTTGGTATGAAACGCAAAAACGCGGAAAAAACGGGTATTCGGTCCATAATAATGCATTAGGAACCCATTTAAGTCGAATCTAAAAAAAAAATTTTTTTGGTATGAAACGCAAAAACTCGGAAAAAATTTGGTATGAAACGCAAAAACGCGGAAAAAACGGGTATTCGGTCCATAATAATGCATTAGGAACCCATTTAAGTCGAATCTAAAAAAAAATTTTTTTGGTATGAAACGCAAAAACTCGTAAAAAATTTGGTATGAAACGCAAAAACGCGGAAAAAACGGGTATTCGGTCCATAATAATGCATTAGGAACCCATTTAAGTCGAATCTAAAAAAAAAATTTTTTTGGTATGAAACGCAAAAACTCGGAAAAAAATTTGGTATGAAACGCAAAAACGCGGAAAAAACGGGTATTCGGTCCATAATAATGCATTAGGAACCCATTTAAGTCGAATCTAAAAAAAAAATTTTTTTGGTATGAAACGCAAAAACTCGGAAAAAAATTTGGTATGAAACGCAAAAACGCGGAAAAAACGGGTATTCGGTCCATAATAATGCATTAGGAACCCATTTAAGTCGAATCTAAAAAAAAAATTTTTTTGGTATGAAACGCAAAAACTCGTAAAAAATTTGGTATGAAACGCAAAAACGCGGAAAAAACGGGTATTCGGTCCATAATAATGCATTAGGAACCCATTTAAGTCGAATCTAAAAAAAAAATTTTTTGGTATGAAACGCAAAAACTCGTAAAAAATTTGGTATGAAACGCAAAAACGCGGAAAAAACGGGTATTCGGTCCATAATAATGCATTAGGAACCCATTTAAGTCGAATCTAAAAAAAAAATTTTTTTGGTATGAAACGCAAAAACTCGGAAAAAATTTGGTATGAAACGCAAAAACGCGGAAAAAACGGGTATTCGGTCCATAATAATGCATTAGGAACCCATTTAAGTCGAATCTAAAAAAAAATTTTTTTGGTATGAAACGCAAAAACTCGGAAAAAATTTGGTATGAAACGCAAAAACGCGGAAAAAACGGGTATTCGGTCCATAATAATGCATTAGGAACCCATTTAAGTCGAATCTAAAAAAAAATTTTTTTGGTATGAAACGCAAAAACTCGGAAAAAATTTGGTATGAAACGCAAAAACGCGGAAAAAACGGGTATTCGGTCCATAATAATGCATTAGGAACCCATTTAAGTCGAATCTAAAAAAAAATTTTTTTGGTATGAAACGCAAAAACTCGTAAAAAATTTGGTATGAAACGCAAAAACGCGGAAAAAACGGGTATTCGGTCCATAATAATGCATTAGGAACCCATTTAAGTCGAATCTAAAAAAAAAATTTTTTTGGTATGAAACGCAAAAACTCGGAAAAAATTTGGTATGAAACGCAAAAACGCGGAAAAAACGGGTATTCGGGCCATAATAATGCATTAGGAACCCATTTAAGTCGAATCTAAAAAAAAAATTTTTTTGGTATGAAACGCAAAAACTCGTAAAAAATTTGGTATGAAACGCAAAAACGCGGAAAAAACGGGTATTCGGTCCATAATAATGCATTAGGAACCCATTTAAGTCGAATCTAAAAAAAAAATTTTTTTGGTATGAAACGCAAAAACTCGGAAAAAATTTGGTATGAAACGCAAAAACGCGGAAAAAACGGGTATTCGGTCCATAATAATGCATTAGGAACCCATTTAAGTCGAATCTAAAAAATAAATTTTTTTGGTATGAAACGCAAAAACTCGGAAAAAATTTGGTATGAAACGCAAAAACGCGGAAAAAACGGGTATTCGGTCCATAATAATGCATTAGGAACCCATTTAAGTCGAATCTAAAAAAAAATTTTTTTGGTATGAAACGCAAAAACTCGTAAAAAATTTGGTATGAAACGCAAAAACGCGGAAAAAACGGGTATTCGGTCCATAATAATGCATTAGGAACCCATTTAAGTCGAATCTAAAAAAAATTTTTTTGGTATGAAACGCAAAAACTCGTAAAAAATTTGGTATGAAACGCAAAAACGCGGAAAAAACGGGTATTCGGTCCATAATAATGCATTAGGAACCCATTTAAGTCGAATCTAAAAAAAAAATTTTTTTGGTATGAAACGCAAAAACTCGGAAAAATTTGGTATGAAACGCAAAAACGCGGAAAAAACGGGTATTCGGTCCATAATAATGCATTAGGAACCCATTTAAGTCGAATCTAAAAAAAAATTTTTTTGGTATGAAACGCAAAAACTCGTAAAAAATTTGGTATGAAACGCAAAAACGCGGAAAAAACGGGTATTCGGTCCATAATAATGCATTAGGAACCCATTTAAGTCGAATCTAAAAAAAAAATTTTTTGGTATGAAACGCAAAAACTCGGAAAAAATTTGGTATGAAACGCAAAAACGCGGAAAAAACGGGTATTCGGTCCATAATAATGCATTAGGAACCCATTTAAGTCGAATCTAAAAAAAAATTTTTTTGGTATGAAACGCAAAAACTCGGAAAAAATTTGGTATGAAACGCAAAAACGCGGAAAAAACGGGTATTCGGTCCATAATAATGCATTAGGAACCCATTTAAGTCGAATCTAAAAAAAAAATTTTTTTGGTATGAAACGCAAAAACTCGTAAAAAATTTGGTATGAAACGCAAAAACGCGGAAAAAACGGGTATTCGGTCCATAATAATGTTAGGAACCCATTTAAGTCGAATCTAAAAAAAAAATTTTTTTGGTATGAAACGCAAAAACTCGTAAAAAATTTGGTATGAAACGCAAAAACGCGGAAAAAACGGGTATTCGGTCCATAATAATGCATTAGGAACCCATTTAAGTCGAATCTAAAAAAAAAATTTTTTTGGTATGAAACGCAAAAACTCGGAAAAAAATTTGGTATGAAACGCAAAAACGCGGAAAAAACGGGTATTCGGTCCATAATAATGCATTAGGAACCCATTTAAGTCGAATCTAAAAAAAAAATTTTTTGGTATGAAACGCAAAAACTCGGAAAAAAACTTGGTATGAAACGCAAAAACGCGGAAAAAACGGGTATTCGGTCCATAATAATGCATTAGGAACCCATTTAAGTCGAATCTAAAAAAAAAATTTTTTTGGTATGAAACGCAAAAACTCGTAAAAAATTTGGTATGAAACGCAAAAACGCGGAAAAAACGGGTATTCGGTCCATAATAATGCATTAGGAACCCATTTAAGTCGAATCTAAAAAAAAAATTTTTTTGGTATGAAACGCAAAAACTCGGAAAAAATTTGGTATGAAACGCAAAAACGCGGAAAAAACGGGTATTCGGTCCATAATAATGCATTAGGAACCCATTTAAGTCGAATCTAAAAAAAAATTTTTTTGGTATGAAACGCAAAAACTCGGAAAAAATTTGGTATGAAACGCAAAAACGCGGAAAAAACGGGTATTCGGTCCATAATAATGCATTAGGAACCCATTTAAGTCGAATCTAAAAAAAATTTTTTTGGTATGAAACGCAAAAACTCGTAAAAAATTTGGTATGAAACGCAAAAACGCGGAAAAAACGGGTATTCGGTCCATAATAATGCATTAGGAACCCATTTAAGTCGAATCTAAAAAAAAAATTTTTTTGGTATGAAACGCAAAAACTCGGAAAAAATTTGGTATGAAACGCAAAAACGCGGAAAAAACGGGTATTCGGTCCATAATAATGCATTAGGAACCCATTTAAGTCGAATCTAAAAAAAAATTTTTTTGGTATGAAACGCAAAAACTCGTAAAAAATTTGGTATGAAACGCAAAAAACGCGGAAAAAACGGGTATTCGGTCCATAATAATACATTAGGAACCCATTTAAGTCGAATCTAAAAAAAAATTTTTTTGGTATGAAACGCAAAAACTCGGAAAAAATTTGGTATGAAACGCAAAAACGCGGAAAAAACGGGTATTCGGTCCATAATAATGCATTAGGAACCCATTTAAGTCGAATCTAAAAAAAAAATTTTTTTGGTATGAAACGCAAAAACTCGGAAAAAATTTGGTATGAAACGCAAAAACGCGGAAAAAACGGGTATTCGGTCCATAATAATGCATTAGGAACCCATTTAAGTCGAATCTAAAAAAAAATTTTTTTTTGGTATGAAACGCAAAAACTCGTAAAAAATTTGGTATGAAACGCAAAAACGCGAAAAAAACGGGTATTCGGTCCATAATAATGCATTAGGAACCCATTTAAGTCGAATCTAAAAAAAAAATTTTTTTGGTATGAAACGCAAAAACTCGTAAAAAATTTGGTATGAAACGCAAAAACGCGGAAAAAACGGGTATTCGGTCCATAATAATGCATTAGGAACCCATTTAAGTCGAATCTAAAAAAAAAATTTTTTTGGTATGAAACGCAAAAACTCGGAAAAAAATTTGGTATGAAACGCAAAAACGCGGAAAAAACGGGTATTCGGTCCATAATAATGCATTAGGAACCCATTTAAGTCGAATCTAAAAAAAAAATTTTTTTGGTATGAAACGCAAAAACTCGTAAAAAATTTGGTATGAAACGCAAAAACGCGGAAAAAACGGGTATTCGGTCCATAATAATGCATTAGGAACCCATTTAAGTCGAATCTAAAAAAAAATTTTTTTGGTATGAAACGCAAAAACTCGGAAAAAATTTGGTATGAAACGCAAAAACGCGGAAAAAACGGGTATTCGGTCCATAATAATGCATTAGGAACCCATTTAAGTCGAATCTAAAAAAAAATTTTTTTGGTATGAAACGCAAAAACTCGGAAAAAATTTGGTATGAAACGCAAAAACGCGGAAAAAACGGGTATTCGGTCCATAATAATGCATTAGGAACCCATTTAAGTCGAATCTAAAAAAAAAATTTTTTTGGTATGAAACGCAAAAACTCGGAAAAAATTTGGTATGAAACGCAAAAACGCGGAAAAAACGGGTATTCGGTCCATAATAATGCATTAGGAACCCATTTAAGTCGAATCTAAAAAAAAAATTTTTTTGGTATGAAACGCAAAAACTCGTAAAAAATTTGGTATGAAACGCAAAAACGCGGAAAAAACGGGTATTCGGTCCATAATAATGCATTAGGAACCCATTTAAGTCGAATCTAAAAAAAAAATTTTTTTGGTATGAAACGCAAAAACTCGGAAAAAATTTGGTATGAAACGCAAAAACGCGGAAAAAACGGGTATTCGGTCCATAATAATGCATTAGGAACCCATTTAAGTCGAATCTAAAAAAAAAATTTTTTTTGTATGAAACGCAAAAACTCGGAAAAAATTTGGTATGAAACGCAAAAACGCGGAAAAAACGGGTATTCGGTCCATAATAATGCATTAGGAACCCATTTAAGTCGAATCTAAAAAAAAAATTTTTTTGGTATGAAACGCAAAAACTCGTAAAAAATTTGGTATGAAACGCAAAAACGCGGAAAAAACGGGTATTCGGTCCATAATAATGCATTAGGAACCCATTTAAGTCGAATCTAAAAAAAAATTTTTTTGGTATGAAACGCAAAAACTCGGAAAAAATTTGGTATGAAACGCAAAAACGCGGAAAAAACGGGTATTCGGTCCATAATAATGCATTAGGAACCCATTTAAGTCGAATCTAAAAAAAAAATTTTTTTGGTATGAAACGCAAAAACTCGTAAAAAATTTGGTATGAAACGCAAAAACGCGGAAAAAACGGGTATTCGGTCCATAATAATACATTAGGAACCCATTTAAGTCGAATCTAAAAAAAAATTTTTTTGGTATGAAACGCAAAAACTCGGAAAAAATTTGGTATGAAACGCAAAAACGCGGAAAAAACGGGTATTCGGTCCATAATAATGCATTAGGAACCCATTTAAGTCAAATCTAAAAAAAAAATTTTTTTGGTATGAAACGCAAAAACTCGGAAAAAATTTGGTATGAAACGCAAAAACGCGGAAAAAACGGGTATTCGGTCCATAATAATGCATTAGGAACCCATTTAAGTCGAATCTAAAAAAAAAAAAATTTTTTGGTATGAAACGCAAAATCTTAAAACGCAAAAACGCGGAAAAAAATTATTAATTTCCCCATTATAAACCATTAGGAACTCATTTAAGTCGAAAACCCGAAAAAAAATTTTTTTGGTATGAAACGCAAAATCTTAAAACGCAAAAACGCGGAAAAAAATTATTAATTTCCCTATTATAAGCCATTAGAAACTCATTTAAGCCTAAAACTCGAAAAAAAATTTTTTAGTATGAAACGCAAAAACTTAAAACGCAAAAACTCGTAAAAAAAAATTGATTAATTACATCCGCTTTTTGCATTTTAGACTTTTCATACCAAAATGGTATGAAACGCAAAAACTCTAGGTATGAAACGCAAAAACTCATTAAAAATGATTTATGACTTCCGCTTTTTGCGTTTTAAGATTTTGCGTTTCATACCTACCCTGGATCCATGATCTAGCGCCAGGGTGTACCTTTTAATTTTCAAAAAACCTTTTTTACAGAAAAATGGGTCTCAAAATTTGAAGTTTCTCTATAAATATTTATTTTTTTTTAATTCAACCTTTAAAAAATACATACAATTAATGGATAGGTTAAATCAAAAATTTGAACGATGTAGACTGTGTTATGAACCTTTTATTATTTTGCAAATTTTTTAATCCATTTAGATTTTCAAAAAAAAATTCAGTCTAATGAGTTTATGGTGAACAAACATAGGAATATTAAATAATCCGGCAGATGAATAACAACTACTACTTTAATAATAACAATTGGAATGCTTTTTTGCATTGTCAAATGGGATTTTACAATAACGGTCAGTCTTAAAGACTAATGGATCTGCGAAGACCTCAATGGCATAATTACCAGCAAACCCGACTAAATAGTTGCCTTTCTTACCCAGGGGTCAATCTTTTTAGCAATATCCTAAACAGGTATTTTGGTAACACAAGCATAACGCCGTTCGGGCAAATTGATTCGAATCTTTCACCGAGTAGTTGTAGAAATAATAATATGATGATCGCACCACAAAACAATCATTACTCGAAGCGTCAACCCCATGTCTTAGCTGCGGCAAATAATGAATTTAGTTACAGGTATTATCTCGTAATTTAAACTTTTTATTGTTATGAGAAAACGAGCGGATAGTAACAAAGCAGGAGAGACCCCATAATCTTGGCAAATATGGTTTTTTTGAGCTATCATTTTTAAAGAACCCCCCCCCCCCCCCCCCATGGGTTAGGAGTTTCCTCCAGGTTCTTTTTCATATTATAAGGGAAGGCTTATCCCGCAAAAGCTTTGTCCCTTTCGATCCTACGGAAACGGGTAACCTAGGTTTTTAGTCTTAGTACCCGGGGAATAAATAGACATCTCTGGGATTTGTTGACTTACTGTCACTTATCCAATAACTATACAGGCTCAAGGCTGTTTTGCATAAGTCTTGAATATTACTAAAATTATATGCCCTCGAGCTCGTTCAAACCGTGTTGTGGAACAAATGCAAGTTTTAGGTTCTAATAATTTGCTTAATTGTTATTCAATAGTATTTTTTTAAATACATTTAAATATTTTTGCCCCAGCCCCCTCCCAATTTAAATAAAATTTGGCAATTTTTTTTGAGAGAATAATTCTTTTAAATAACATGTCTTTTAACTAACAAATTTTATTGAGTGGATCCATAACCAAATATTTGAGACCATTTTGTTTTAGGTGACTATGGCTGCCAATGCCAAGATAAAAACGAGAACATTTGCAAGTACATTTCGTAAAACTTAAACTTTACTCTTACATGGCCATTTTTTTATTTGTTCACTAGTTAGCTTAACTTACCAATCCTAGCCTAAATTCGAAATTTAAGTAGGTTTAAACGAAATAAAAATTATACTAATATTTTTTATTATTGTTTTGAAATCTCTGCAATATTAGATTAATTTAAACCTTGGTCAGAACAATCAGATACTATGCTTTACAACTAGTAGTTGGGCCTTATTAGCCTGGTGCAGGTCTAAAAATCAGTTTTCCCCTTAGCCGGGCGAAAACTTTAGATATGGGTTGGCCGAGCCTAGGAAGTTGAAAAAATGTTTTATTAAATTTAAATAATTTTTTTATTTCATATATGATTTATTTTGGCAATACATATCTTATTTCGCACCCTTTTTTTTCTCATTTTTACCATAAGTTTAAATTATTCCTTCAAATTCGTCATTTTTTTTGTTATAGGACCAAAAAAATTTGAATTAGCCAAAGTGATAAAAAAATTAAAATTTGCTAACTTTTGGGTTGGGTTGAACCAATTTTACAGAAAGGCAGGGCTTTAACCAGTTAAAATCACTAACTTTAGAATTAGTATCTTTAACAGCTCCTTTTTCAAGTAATCTATTCTGTTATAAACAATTTGGGTGTGGCCATTTCATAAATCATGATTGTTTGACATACATAATAAAAAAAATTCTAAATGCTCTTCTGCATATAAAATAAAATCTGGGAATAATAATTCTTTAATGGGTAAAATTTTAATGCCGGCTCTATCCTCTTCCTCAGGGATTGGAACCGGAACCGGTTCCGGAACCGAAAGAACCGGAACCGCGGAAAAAAATTAGGAACCGGAACCGGAACCATTTTGATTTGTGACTGCGGTTCCAATTGAACTTTAACTATTTTTTAGTTTTTATCTCGTTAACATGAAGCTTAAAAATGCCCTACAGCACTATTTTCATGCCCAAAATAAAGATTCCCATTGTAGTTACTGCGATGTTATCATTAAAGGAAATCATAACACAAATTTAATAAAACATTTAAGTTGTTCGAACTAAGATCCAGAATAAACACGGATCTGTTACAATCAATATTGCTATTAAAATTGAACAATTTATAAATTTATATACAATAAAATTTGTTAAATTTTCAATAAATATATACAAATATAGAGCGTTTGTAGCAATTTATTTAAAGGGAAAAAGAATTTTAAGGGGGCAAAAAATTATTTTTGCGAAAATTTTGGAACCGGAACCGGAACCGATATTATTCTTGGAACCGGAACCGGAACCGAGTTCCACTCGAAAGGAACCGGAACCGGAACCACTTTGAATTTTTGCGGCGGCTTCCTGTTTGCAGTCCTGGCGAACTCAAATCAAATATTTAAAGTGTTTTAAACCATCCCAAATCCCCGTCTCAACTCATATAAACCCACGATACATTAAATTAGTTTATTAAAAATTTAAACTATACAATAAGTATTAAAAACTACACCTATTTGTTGTAAAGGTCAAAAAAAGATCCGGCTCTAGCCCAATTTTTTTTACAAGAAAAAAGTATTTGTGGACAAATCCATTATCAAAAGGTAAGGTTATCGTTTATTAACTTTAGAGGGGTTTAGATTAGGGTTAGCTGCCAACCATATGCTAACTTTAAAAACAAATAAAACTTTAATAAAGATATCAGCCTAGCCTAATTTAAGGGTTTTTTGCCATTGAAATATGGTTCCGACTGTTTGTTATAGTTAGAAATATCTTATGTGAGCTCTTACTTGACCCCCTGGTACTAACGCATTTTATAGCCTACCTGACCAGATATAAGTGCAGAGCCAAAAAATTGCGTGTTTTGATATTTGGCTATAGATCTATTATTTTAAATTTAGTTTACACCTTGTCGAACAATCGTAAAATTTTTGTTATGTTAAACAATTATTTTTTTTTACATTTAAGAAGCCAGGTGTCCAAAACCCACGGCTTTTCAACATTATAAATTATGACTGGGTCCTCAATATTAGAAACAGACATCATTTGTTTGAAAGGTTATAAGCATTAAAAATTAAAAATAATAAATTTGCCGCGCGAACGATTTAATGAACATTATTCATGTTAACTAATAACTTCGGTTTAATAATCTCTTAAATTTAAACACAATACTTAAAAAAAACCTGGATATAATTCTATCAGTATCGGGCTTTTGAATTTTAACGCTGTAGACACAGCCATCTAAGGCCACGAGGTCACTTACGGGAGGCCCAACAGTTATTTCGGGTATGCCATCCTTCGAAATTGTGGTAATCTCTTTATACGAAATATATACAAATAAAATAGCTCTATCAATAAATGGAATGACTTGTCAACTATCATAAGTTTGGCATGCAACCTAGATTTGCGAAATTAAATCTAAATTACATTATTTTAATAACTAAAAATTTTTTTGAAATATAATAAATAACCTAATTAATCACGTTTTTGTCAAATTTAAAATATAGATATTAAAAATATAATCGAGAATTCTAAAAAGGCAAATAAATGTTAAATTTCTAAAAAAAATGTTTTCATCCCGGCAAAAATTTGTTGAGTTTGGACGCGGATAATTTTGTGCATCAAAATATGAATCAAATTGTTATACTTAAAAATTCCTATATGTAAAGATCGAAAATTATTGTATTTTTTTTTCTCTTTTAGATCCAAGAAAATTATTTGAAATAAGGACGTAGTAAAGTCTCAAACTAAGATTAAATTTTTGTAAAACTAGGTTGTATACTAATATTTATAAAATCAAAATCTAATATCAACAACCAATAGCTTCTAAAAACAATGGGTACTTTAATTAATTATTACGCCCTAATATATTAACTTAAAAATAAAATGAAACTTTTCCTTATTCAATACTAAATTATTTATACTTGCTTCCTTAAAGGTCCAGATAGTCAAGAAGGTTACAATCAGCAATGCCACTGCTTTCATTATATATTTTTCAAGTATAAATTTTTGACAGAGTTTTTTAAAAAATTAAATATTAAAAGTTAGCCGACCTTATAAGCAAATTGCTCAACCACGTCAAGTGGTTAGTGGTTGCATCATTTGTGGTCTCTTTTACGTGACTTTTACCACATGGCTAAGGCTATCTTGGACAATCTTCTACATAACGATGTTTGTCAAAAAACCTTTCAAATGCGTAGCCTTCGATTTCACTGAAATGCCCCAAAAACTGAGTCAAAAACTAGCCTTGAAAATATTTATATCAACATGTTTAACACATTTAAAACACTCCAGTATACCTTGACTTCAAATATAAAGTTTGGTATATATCTTAGGGACGTATGACGAAAATTTGCCTAAGCGGCCAAACCCAAACACCCATACCTGAGTTGCCCTCAATTTCATATTCACAAAAGTAAATAAAAAACTAAAAGGTTTTGATTCTAAAAAATCCTATTTACATTTAAAAATCTAACCTTTACTTACAGATAGTTAGTCGGTAAAGTTTTACCATTACCAGTTAATATGGAATGCCGGCATATAATTTGTGCACCAGGAAGAATCACATATATTTTAAGCTTTCGGTCGGGATAATTGAGAACCTATACGATTTTGCAATAAAGACTTGTGCCCTATCTTATAATTTGTTGCAACTTTACACACTTCCATATTTTTTTAAATTAACAGCTTTTCTTTATTTAATGGTTAACTCATGAAAATGGGGAAAAGCCAAAAATCTATATTTTTTTGAATAATTTTGACTGTTTTCTTAACATGTACAGATTCAAATTAAATTTGTTTTTGATGGTTTAAGTGAAATCTTTTGTTTTGTTAATTTTAGAGGCTTTTTTTGCTGATTCTTGTCAATACTAGATGGGGAAAATTAAAAATAGAAATTGCATTACAAACCTGGAATCTCTTGCACATATTGATAGTTCAAATACCCCTAAAATAAGGAAATTTTCACATAATACCTATAAATTGACATTAATTCTCAGGTCAACATATATCAATGGCACAAACGTGAATTTTATGAGAACATAAAAGAATATATTCCCATGATGGCCTTATCTTATATATATATTTCGTTTTTCTTGGTTTCTTCCGGCTTCGGCTCCTTATATCCGTCCATATCAAAAAAACGTTTGTTGACCAAATTGACAGATCAGAAAAAATTTAAGAATCTTCTTTTCATATAAAAATCTCTTGTAACTTATATTTATCATGTCAAAATGAGAAATTAAAACTTTTTAGTTTATCAAGCTCTTATATCCATATTTAGATAACACATGTCAACTTTTTGAAAGTTATGAGTTGACAACAGAGATCAAACCTGCCATCTTAGGGAATATCAAATCCGTTTACCGTTTTTTATAATCAAACTTAGTTAGTAAGTCATAAACATTGAAAATTTAAAAAAAAAGGTAAAAAAACCAAATAAGATTCAAAAACAAAAATAAATTGAAATTTTATATTTGCAAATTCACAATATCTAAACTACTAAATTCAAACTTCAAATAATATTTTCATTAAAAACCGATAATATATCGTGTCGTATTTAAGTTTGGACGCGAAATATTTTGTATTATCTAAATGCCGATGTAAGAGCTTGATATATTCATAAAATTTATTTTTACTTATTTGTGATTAAAAACATAAGTTACAAGGAATTTTTATATGCAAAAAAGAATTTTTAATTTTTTCTTTTTAGGGTAAATTTAGATCTGTCAATTTGGTCAAAAAAGACCATTTTTCGTTATAGACGGATCTCAGGAGCCAAAGACGGAAGAAACTAAGAAAAACGAATTATATATGAGATTAGGCCATCATCGGGATGCATTTTTTTATGTTTTCATAAAAATCACGTTTCTGACATTGATATTTGTTGACCTGTGTAATACAAAATACTCAATACGATATATTATCAGATTTTAACAAAAGTTTTATTTGAAGTTTGAATTAAACAGTTTAGCTGTTGTAAAAATGCAAAAAAAAATCAATTTATTTTTGTTTTTGACTTTTTTGTTTTTTTGGCATTTTTTCTAAAATTTGCAATGTTTATAGCTGACTAAGTTTGATTAGAAAAAACGGTAAACGGATTTTAAAATCCCTAAGATGGCAGGTTTGATCTCCGTAGTTAGCTCATAACTCTCAAAAATTTGATGACCTGTGTTATAATTGAATTCGTAATTGTAATCACCAATATCTAAATCAATGGTTGCTACAAGGCTAAATTCCAAATTTTGTTGTCCGTTATATATATTAATACACAAAATATGACTTTAAAATATGAGAAACATCGAGCCGTAGTGCTAAAAATGGCCTAAAAATATATCGAGCGTCATTCGAAGTGATTTTAAAACATAGCTTTGTCAACGAAGGAAGTCATGTTTGAATTAAATGTAAGGGTTTGGTATGTGGAGGTGTGCAAATTTTGTGCAATATTAGGCAAAAATCAAATATACGATCGTTCAGAACCATAAAAGCGTTGTTGGATCAGCCTCTTTAACTTTCAAATTTAACGTATATAAGTAAGCTCTGTCAAGTAGAACTTTTATTCGTTGATACGTGACATAAAGACCATTCGTATAGTTTGAGGGTTGGACAGAAAAATGAGGAGTCAAAAGGGGGGAAGGGTAACAAATTATTTGTGTCATTATTCAAACAGTGGAATCTCGTTGATAGGCTCGCTAGAGTTAAACTGTGGTCAAATGTTAAAAACTGTCATCTAAACAAATGTTGGCAAATATTTAGCGGGCCTGTTACGTACCACTGACTCAAAACTTAGTCATTCCAAGAGTTGGTTTTGCCTATATAAGCTTAACAAAAATATACAAATTAATCTTAGCTTTCTTTATCTAAACCAAAAAATCAGTAAATCGAATACATAATCGCAACCATATAAAATGATAGGAATTCTGCTAACTTTGGTAATATGATTTTTTTTGGCACTATATAAATTTACCAATAATTTTTTTTAATTTTAAAAAAGAGAGTATTTGGAATTTTTCCATATGCATCCCCATATCGGGATGTCATACCAACTTTGAAATCGATGTTACCACTAAGCAAACGCCCACTATACAAAATTTGGATCAAACCTAGGTCCTAAGATCCAAAGATTTATATTACTAGGTTCTATCATCAGCGTTTTTCCAATTTTTCCTCCTGTACAAAATTTTTTTACAAAATGCCAAAAAAGACACTTTGGTGGCTTCGATACTCTTCAAAATAATATTTTGTAAAAATTTTTAAGATTGAAAATTTTATTTGATGGCTTAAGCGTCTAACTCCAAACATTTAACTATTTTAAATCTTTGTTATCAATTTAATTTAAAAAAATATTTTATTAATGAAACTCGTTTAATTTTTTTATACATTTTTTAATAATTTTATTTTCGCGAGGTCGCTGGATGTCTAATTTTATTTTAGACCTAAAAAAGTTTGGCTGGCAGATAATGGCTAAAATATTTATATTTAAACTTAAGAGTAAAATATTACATGCTTAGGGGATAGAAGTTCGCATTTAGTATTTATGGTTCTTTTTTTATTTTATGGTCATTTTATTACGCTACAAATGATACCAAAGGCTTAAAAAACTAAATCAATCTTGTTATTTTTTAACAGATCATGATGACAATTTATCACGCCCGTGTCAGATCCAACACAGTGCCTATCGATTTTGGACGACCTTCGCCTGACAGGCTTTGTGACATTGGGTATGAGGCTCAATATCTACCCAATGGTGGTGAAACTTATTGCGTGTATAACCAGACCTATAATGGTGCTTGTGGAGTTGCTCCCGAAGGAACTACAAAAAGCAATCTTTCTACAGCGTGCCCGCATGACCTATGCACAATCACGGAACCTTGCCGACCATATGATCTCGGAGGTAACTTGCCTCGAGATTCTCAAGGTGTGTCAGCTGTAAAGAAAACAGCCACTGAACGACCACTTCACGTCTTTTGTACCCCAAACACCTGTCACGGCAGATGTGAAGTCATTTACACCGATACCACTTACCTGCCCAACGAAATGAATAACGATGCTCTCGTGACCCTAAACTGCGGCCCGTATTCAGTGTTGCCTCCCCCGCCGGTTATTGTCGAACCGACTGGTTACGAGTACGCCTACGAAGATCTTGAAGACGAATAAATATAACATATATATTTTCATTTTTGGTTATTACATTATGTAGAAATGGATTAAGCGCTTTAAAATTAAATAAAATTACGTAATTTTGCTGCATCTAATATAATTTCATGAAAATCTTTTATAGGAGTTTAGGTTAGGCCGTGGTTCAAGGAATGAATTAGAGTGACCCAAGTTGTTAAAACGGCAGGTTTAATAAGTGTTGCGAAATGACCGCGTATATTAATGTCAAAAAATTAAAAGTTACCTAAAATAAAGTAAATTGCTTGTGAATCAAGATAAGCAAAGCATGACGGCTAATTTGCACCATCTAAACTAAGGATTTAAACTTTTATTGGGTATGACATTCTTATATGGAATGGCATATTTAAAAAAAACATTTCGTTTTCATTAAGGCGCGTTCAACATTTCATTTTTTTAATAAATTGGATTTTCAAAAATCTTAAAATTATATTTTTTTGGTCAAATTTTTTTTTAAAACATATTTTTGCAGAAAAATTATTGTAAATGCTATTAAAAAAGATTTTTAAATGCGTTTAATGTCATAAAGTAAAAATTTTTTATTTTAAAATTTTTTAAAAAACTGAATGAAGTCTGAACGCACCCTCATATAAATTAGTAATTTTTAAGGGCAAGAATTTTTGGGCCAGCGCCAGTTTTTGTGGAGCATTATAAATTCTCAGCCCTGCCCACTTGATTTTAAAACCACCGACCCTGCCGAATTTGAGGAATTAAAAAATGTTATTGTATCTATTACACAAGTCAACAAATATGGCACAACCGTGAATTTTATGAAAACATAAAAGAATTTATCCCCACGATGGCCTTATCTCATATTAACACTGAAATTTTATTTCGTTATTCTTAGTTTCTTCCGGCCTTGGCTCCTTACATCCGTCCCATACAGAAAAAATGGCCTTTTTGACCAAATTGACAAATCGAGAATACCCTAAAGAAAAATTTAAATATCCATTTTTCATATAAAAATTTATAGTCTTATATTTATCATATCAAAAAATGAGAAATAAAATTTTTTAATATAACAAGCTCTTACATTAACATTTAGATAATAAAAAATATTTCGCGTCCTAACTAAAAAACAACATAATATATTACGGGTTTAAATAGAAGTTTTTTTATTAAATTTAACATTTTAGCTGTTGTAAATATGCAAAAAAAAAATTTCAATTTATTTTTGTTTTTGAATCATTGTTTTTTTTTGACATTTTGTCTAAATTTCCAATATATATAGCTGACTAAGTTTTATTAGAAAAAACGGTAAACGGATTTGAAAATCCCTAAAATGGCAGGTTTAATCTCCGTAGCTAGCTCATAAATCTTAAAAATTTGTTTACCTGTGTTATTAAAGTCAATAGAATTATAACAAAAATTTGGTCAAAAGGGTTTTTAATAATCATGTAATGAAGAAGAAGAAAAAATTTCCGACCCAAACTTTTTTATAACGATTTTGGCCCGGCAATTATTCATTATGTCTGATTAAACATTAAGCCCAAGTAGCGTTTATTATTATATTCTTAAAACGTATAATGATATATTAGCAATAGTAAAACATGTATACTTTTATTTTAAAATGGAATTCATACGTTTGATAAATAAAGGGGAAATACGCGTTAACAAATTATTCAGGCCTAAAAAATGTTAGTTAGCTTAAAACAAAATTTATTTAAATACAGAAATAAATAATATATAAAATATTATAATTCTACTAAATTGTTAAGAAATAACACAAAGTTGCTCTTTTTAGAGAAAGGTATATTGCAACATGGCAAATTTCAATGTTCTTCAGATGCAAACTGAATTAAATTTGTAGTGTTAGGCTTATATGATCTAAATAAATATCATTATTATGGCGTTAAGTTTATATTAAAACAAAATTTATTGCACTTTTTTTTGGTTGGCTGCTGGACTATAATAAATAATTTATAACAAAATCGGGGACGTTTTAAAATTGATACCATTTCTTATCCTTGTATTTTAACATAATATCATGAGCATTTTTGGAATAATTTTCGGAATGTGCGAGCATTTGGGCGGTTCGGTCTTCAAGCTCACCCAATTTTTCACCGCGTTCTATTGCAACCTAATAAGATTTATAAAAAAAAATAAAATTTTCAAAAAAAAAAGGGAATTATTTTTTTTGATTAAATTTTAATTAAAAAAAAAATTGCAAATACAATACTTGTTTAGCTCTTTGCACAGGTCCAGATGTAACACCTTGGACCTTCTGATTTGCATCTTGTAGCAATACTGCGGCCGTTCGTGATCCTTTCCCACTCGCTTCACCAACTGGATAAAATATTAATAACGATTAACAGATGAAAAATAAAATAACATATTTATTGAAAAAAAATTTGGGCTTGTGAACATAACACAGGTCTATAAAAATATATGTAGGTTAAAAACAAGTTTAAGAAAATAAAATAATCTACAATTAGTCCTTCCAACGTTTTTTACGTTTTTTTATTCCCTAAGTTATCTAAAAAAACCTGAAAATGACAATATATAAAACAAGTATTCTTATCGATCGATACTATACTCAAATATATATATATCTGTATATTTTAATTAATTGAAACCTTATTCATCTAAAACAAAATATTTTTAATTTCTAAACATATAAATATATTATTATTTTTTATATTTTCGGCCTCAGCGTTTACATTTAAACCTTTAAATACTTTCCTACCAAGATAAAAAATTTTTTTTAGTTTTTTCAACATTTTTAAGGTTTATTTGTGTTTTTTTAATTTTTCATGGTTATAGCAGGCAGGCTTAAAAGGTAAATTACAAAAACAGGAAAAAATAATCGATTATATATTAATATCAGATTAATTAGTTTACATATCTAAATATTTATTAAAGAGTTGTTCAATAAAAGAAACGCAAAATCAAAATTTTAGGATATTGTATTTTAACAGAATGTAAAATACAGTTAAATTACATAATTCTTCTCGATCTACGGCAGTATTACGCGGCGAGTTAAAAAGGGTGCTGAAAAAACTCGTTTTGGGTGGTTCTGGAGTTTCCTTGGGCTTATAAACTTTGCTAGTCATGTCCTCTAAATTTTTGCTAAATATAAATTAAAATATTTAGCATTAAACGAGTTATACATTAATGATGATTATTAAATTATGTACCACATATCGGCAGAAAAAGTGAATTTTTGTATTTCGCTGGGTGAGCATAAATACAATCCATTCCCATTGTTACCGAAGCAAAAAGATTTGTTGGCTCTACAAGTCAATTAAATACAAATATAAAAATTAATGTGTAAAGGACCTAAGATTAAGTAATCCATATTATAAAATTAACTTGATAAGTTCCAATGAATCTAGGGCGGGTAGCCTGTAAAATAAAACTGAATATAATTCTAAATTGATGGAAAAATTAAAATTTATATAAGTATTAATGTGATCCATAAATAAGCAGATGATTTGATTCAAATTAATTAACCTTAAGTTAAGGGGTGATTCAACGTACACATCTAGGAGTATACGAAAACTCGGGACACTGTAAATGATTATGTTGCCGTTTGTGGCATAACATGTTAGACATTCCTGATCTGTAATGAACAAATGAACAATATATAAATCAAATAAAAACACAAAGTAAAAACTCTCGACAATATATTGCATAGTTTTGTAATTAATTTATATTAAGAGAAATCATGCATTATTGCTTGCTTTGAGTTAACAATAAAAAAAGAGCATATAATTCTAATGTAAAAATATATAAATTTTTAATTAATTGAGGCTCTTAAGTTACCTAATTTTATTAATATTAAGGGAATATATATTAATAATGTTACAATAAAACTAGCATTGTCAAAAAAGACATATTTAAAATATTTTAAAAGATGTTTTATAAAAAGTATGTAATATGTTCAAAAATAGATACTATGCAAAACATTTACTTAGAAATTTCTGATGTATTTGATAATTAACTGCCTAGTAACAGTTTTCAAATAAGCAAATTTTTTAACCTTCACACCAAAAATACCGAGAAAGACCAAAATTAACGGTCTTACTATTAAATTCAACAACATTAGCTACGAGAATTTTTCGCGATTCATTGGCCATCTTGACTTTGTAAATGACGGACATGTAAGACGTGGGCCGTAAAGAGACAGCGCAAGCTTGATATTCAGATACTAGGATAGCAAATTCCTTACCAATATCATTTTGGCTAAAAGAATAGTATACATCGGTAAAATATATACAAATTTACACTAAGTAAAATTAGTTGCAAACTCAAGTAGAGCAACCTTAAAAAAATACTTCAAACTCGGTAATTTATAACTTGTCTCATAAAATCAGGACTATCAGAAGTTTCAGTGTGCTATAGTTTGACATTTTTAAAAGAAATACAGGTAGATATGAACCTGCTATAAACTTTAAAAACTTAAAAAAATGACAAAAGTGACATTTTTGCGATTTCGAGACTCAAAACATAAAAAAAATTTAACGTAATTTGTTAAGAATGAATATCTCTATTAATCATAAGGTATATTATCAAAATTTAAAGGCTAAGTTAAACCTTGTAGTAATAGATTTGCATCTAAACTTCTAAAATGTAATTTTTTTTTAAATTTAAATCTCATGTAATTTGAGTGTTTAAATCGTAATGACTTAGTTGACATGAAAAAATTATTAGAAAATGAGCCTTAAATTATTTCCGACCCATATCATTTTTCGAACCTAGATATATTTTGGAATAGACAATATTTAATTAATAGAAAAAAGGCTCAAAAGATTAATTATACAATTAAAAAACGAATAAAATTTGTATTCCACGTTTTTTAATAATAAAAAATTATATTTTTAAAAAAGGGGTACCTGTAACAATGAGCCCGTCCAGCCAAGCTCGAAGGACTTTGAAAGCTATTTGCTGTTCCACTAGGCGGGGCATGATTATCGTTTACGAGTGTTTGTTGCAGCGAATTGGCCAAATTATCGACGCTAGCTTGAGTGCGGAGAGGTTTGAGAGGGTTGTTATTACTACTCTCATGTGAATGTGCAATATTTGGATTGGTATTGTTTAAAAGGGTGACGGAAGAATTTGGATCCTGTGCTGCCGAATTAAATGGCGGTTGAGATTGGGATGATTGCATGGGTTGGTAAAGCGAATGGTGTTGCGACGAGGAATGGGATAGGGAGTCGACTGTAACATAAAAATTTATTTAGAGATTGAATCAACTTCTGAAAGTTACTTCTTAATGGCGGGTTCAAAGTTTTATTTTAAAACAAAAAAAACTATTTTTTGAAAAATTGTACAAAAAGCAACTTAGTTAGCCGAAAACAAGTGTGATTACATCTATAGATCTCAATGAATGATATTTTAGTAATAATTTTCACCCTTTGTTTAAATATCAATTTGTCATATTCATATAAAATAACGACTTACGTTTTTTTTCGTAAATATTTAATAAAAAAACGTGTTGGTTTTTTTCTCATGTTATTATAGAAAAATGTATAGCTTTTGTAATGTAACTGATCGGCATTCCACCTAAGTTTTACTTAAATTAATAAATATTTATTAAAAGAATTTATATCACATATGGCAAATATCCTCATAAAATTTTAAATAAAATGTAAAAAAACTAGTACATACAAATTAGAATAAGCATATTTTTTATACAATGTTTAGCTAAATGGTAGGTAAATAATATATTAAATAAGCTTTACAAGAAGACGTGTTAGAAAGAGGTGTAGATGCCGAGGTATGTTGTTGCTGTTGCTGGGACTGGGGCCCAGCATTACTAAATCCTGCATATTTTTTCCCAGCTTTTTGTAAATGAGCGACGTCCTTTTTGGCGGCCGGTGACTGGTTTTCGGAATTAGTGGAAGCTGAATTGGCATAATAATCCGTCACGCCACTTGTCGAAGCCGGGTGTATATTTTTAAGCATGGTAGAGGTGCCAACAAAGTTTATGTGGATTATATGGCCTTTGAGGCGAAAGATTGTACCTAAATTTTTATGAGTAAAAGTATAAACTTAACTGAAAAATATAATATTAAAACGATATAGAGTAGCATTTGAAGCATATTAATTGATGATTCGGTTAATATATATTTTGATTGTGATTAGATATTATATTTAAGTTATATATTGTAATTAATTTGTATTCAATAGTAACCAGTTGGAGATATTAATATAGGTTTGGTGTGGTTGGGAGCCATGGGAGAGAAGTTCAAAACAAGGATAGAACCGTACGATGTGCCTATAATTACAAGGATACATTATGATAAATTAGGCAAACAAGGCTTGTTTAAATAAAAATGGCTTTGTAGCTATTAGTACGTTACATGATATTTATGAACAAAGTATATAATTAAATATGTTGACCCTAAATTGTATATGTTGAAAAAAAACGTTACCCATCCATAGCCAGAGGGGTGGCAAATTGGACATATTGTCTCTATCATAATACGGAAAGGTGTGAGAAGACGAGATTTCTTCACTGTTAAAATCTTTGGTTTGATTGCCTCCCTTCACGTCGTAATAAAATTTAGATGTTTCCGTATCTTCGGGACCTGAACTCATTGGCGCCGAAGCGTGCTGTTCATCCGCGCCGAATTTTTCATTCATAGAAGGAGGAGGACCGCTAGGGTTACTTATGCCCCGATAGAAAGCGAGTGAAGTTATCCATTCGAAAGAAGCTAAACAGGTGTTTAAAAATGATTCTTGAACGCATTTATTTACAAACAAAAAATGAACCTTGATTTCGAAAGTATTTTAACACATATGGGCAAAAATTTTGCCAAAACGTATTATTACCTATTAAATAGTGTTTTATGTTTTTTCATTCAGAGTTTTGGCGAGCATCCCTTTTTTGTCAAAGTGTGTTAAATAATAGTTTGGTTTGTATTTTTTGCGTACATAATAAAGATTAAAAAAATAAAATGAATAAATATTAATTTTCATATTTTTAGCAGCCATCTATAATTTTAAACACAATAAGAGAATATATGAAAAATAATTTACTGAAAAAATTTTTTTTTGACTAAATTAGCAAAACAAGGCATATATATCGTATAACGAAACCTAAATGATTGAAAAACGGTAGACAGAATTAAAAAAAAAGACAACTTTTATTAGAAAGTGAACAGACCTATAGATTGCATATAATTTTCAATATCCGTTTTTTTTAATTTATTTCTATAAACTTGCTAGATCCATAAAAAAGCAGGAACTCATATAACAAATTATTCCAAATTTTACGTATTTAGTGTCTTATTTTTTTATAAGTTGATCGTTTTTGGCTACAAGGTCAAATAGCCATTTACACTTTTGGAATGTGCAAATATCGAACCATTTATTAGTTAATTTAAAAAGTGTAACATTTGGATGCAATTATATATTATCGTAAAAAAGTTTAAATTACAAAAGAAAATGGGCAAATCGTGAAAAAAATCGAATAATTAAAGATTGCCATAAATGAGTTTAACAAACCAAAATATTTATATACACAAGCTTGGACCATAGTAAAGATCGAAATAACTTTTTTTTTAAACAATTTTAACAAAATTTTCAAAATATTAGTTTATATTTTTAAGAATACTGGAAGAGATTAATAAAAAGTGTAAACGGATTGAAAACAAGACACATCATCTCCCAATCAGGCATTATCCCGATTCTAAAAATTAATATTTGTCGACAATTGTAATTACTGTCATTCGAGCCCGATGAGCTTGAGGATTGTTGATGGGTTGGCCCAGTATTATTTGCGTTAGCTGAGCCGCTCCTAACAGGACTCGAGGCAGGGGATTGCAAATTGTTAATTTGGTATGGGTGGTTTGGGGCAGGTGGGACATAGTAAGGATGGTTAACGATGTTTGTGGATGTACTTGTAGCAGACGACATACTATTAGCAGTAGAGCCATTAGTGTTAGTCGGACCGGGTTGAGTTGAATAAACATTGCTGGATGCTGTGACGGTATTAGTAGATACGGTGCTAGAGTCTACTAGTGTGCAATAAAAAAATATATGCAATACAAAAATATAAAAGAAATCTATTTATATAAATAAATAAACTAATTTTTAAAAAATTAACATTCAAAAACATGCAAAATATATTGACAAAAATTGTATAAAAAATATATATTATAAGGTTAGCAAGTATAGTTACAAGGAGTTTTAGGCCATAAAACTAATCACTCATAGATGTTCTATTTAAGAAGCTTAGAAATTATTAATTTCCTAAAAAGCAAAAGCTGGCATATTATTGGCACACTATATACAAATTAATCAGCACTGAAAATCATAAAAATAATATAACTTTTAAAATTTTTTATAAATTTGATTACAAGGGTACGTCCAAATAAAATACTCTAAAGGGTGTTCTAGCAAAACAAGGATCAAAATAAACCATGCATTTTTATAATTAAGCTTTTATTGACTGCAATAAGTTTATTCAATTCATCACAATTTTTTTATATTGGACGCATCCCATAGATATATAACATGCAAATATATAAAAGTAGTTACCTAGGCATGCAAGAGGCGGGAAACATGCAGGCTGCAGAAAAACAATATGTTAAAATTAATAGCATAACAAATGTTTTAGGCAATTGCACAAGCTGCATCTCGATAAAGTTAAAGAGCTCATAAATTTTATAATAATTTTATTTAATACTTTCCCCGATGTTAAAAAAACGGTCATAAACTCTCGATATATTACTTTAAAATTTAAATGCGAATAAAATGTAGGCAAAAGTTCATCATTAGAAAAATTTTCGTTTGTATCAGAATTGGTATTTTTTTAAAAAATAAGCAAATAGTCAAAAAAATAAGCCAATTGAGGCTAACTAAATTAAATCAGGTAACACTCAATAATAAAAAATAAGATTAAATTGATGCAAAACAAAAAATTACGAAGTTTTTACGATTAATGTCAAGACAACATTGGAATGAGACAGATATATATTTCCTCCTTAGAACGGACAGCCAGCATATATATACGAAAGCCTTTGGTAGGTTAGTGACATTCAACAAACAAACGTGAGACAATTGGAAAAAAAACAAGAACAAATAGACAGGAACAATTCTTGTCAAAAAAAGAAGAGCAGTATTACCAAAATGGATATTCCTAACGCCGGCAACACCATTTTCTTTGCTACTAAAATGTAACGAAGAAGGTAAATAGGGTTGGTATTGTTTGTTATAGGTTGTATTATTGACAATGTTATTAGTAGCACCAACAATGATGGCATTATTATTATTATGCGTGAACGAGTTAATCAGCTGTTGCGGGTCGCGGTGTACCCTCGGCGGGGGAGGGACAGGAGGAGGCGGGCCGTTACTACCTGTGTGGTGAGAACTCCCACCGGCGGAGACCGTATTAGGGGGTGGGGAAAAGGGCGTGGTGGAGGAATTGAAGGAGATAAAACTATGGGCCTTTTGGATCTTGGCTTTTGCCAGCGCAGCTATACCACTCTTGTGACTTCCACCGTGGCCTGAGGGGTGATGCCCACTCCCAGACACATGAGCATGTTGATGACGGGGCGTGCCGCCTCTCGATAAACAGGTTGTTGAAGATGCATTTGGACCCGACGTAGGATGGTATGTGGGATTCCCGGCAGATTTAAAATCTTGACCCTCTGACCACCCTGTGGGTGCTTGATTGGTGTTTGTAGATGAGCTTGTGTTAGTATTTGTCGCAGAAGGACAATTAGAGATAGGATAGGATGCGCCAGAAAAAGGATTGGTACTAGCCTGAAACAATGTAATAAAATGAAAAAAGGCCTTTATTGAATAGACCAGAGACATTATTCTTACGAGACCAAATGTACAATAATGAGGGACAGGGGAGCTTGTTGACAAGCACGTATGATTAACATGTCGTATCAAAACAACAGCTTTTGGGTTTACAAACCTAAATAATCCAATAGGGTCAATAAAATAAGATATTACACATGCACATTATAAAAACTTAAATATAAAACACCCATCTCCATATAACCCAATCCCATATGCGTCCCCACATTGCAAGCGGTTGGGTGCCACATATCAAAATGCTATTATTATTACGCTCGTTCAAAAGCTTATCCGGGCAGTTTGAAAAATTTGGTTCCCGTTGCTTCAAAGAAGGAGAAGGTATACTATTTCCTTGGGATTTAATTCTCCTAAGTTTAGTTTTGGGACTTTCAATTTTTACACTCTTAGTCGGTCGCAGTGTTACCTTCGGAACATCAGATTCCGATGATTTTCGCAGGACATGTCCCAAAATGCTATAGTTTAGACTATTATTACGATCATTGTTATCATCATCATCACGCGTAAATTGAGTAAATAGTCCAGGTCGCTTTCTCAAATCAATAAATTTATACTTAATGCCGTGCGAGTCCCATGGGAGAACGCGCGCATTAAGGTTGTAATTATTATCAGTGGTTATGGTATCATTCTCGGGTATGGCAAACCATTTCTGAAAGAGTGGAGATAGAGGCGACTTAGGTGAGCTATCTTTAGATTTAATCTTCCTTAAGGATGCCTTATCTGCCATCCCGACTCCATTTTCCAAATTATTAGTTTTATGATGAGTAAAAGCTGACCACGCAAGTGTAGCCCGCCGGGTAAAGCCATTTATACCACCAACATCAAATTTCAAGGGCTGATCTGGTAATTTTACAGCTACATTTTCGCTCGATTTTCGGGCCCGCGTGTCGTAATAATGAAAGCCCATGCGCTCAAGCAAGCTACCATGGCTTTCTTGTTGAGAATGGAACCTTTTGAGGGCACCGATAGAAGTTTGAGTTGCCGAAGCAAGTGGTAATTCTTCATCAGAGAAATCCAAATGTTCGCCCACCCTTTTCCATAAAGAGGGCGAAGCAGTTTGTACTTTGGAAGGTGGTGAAAATCGATTAAAAGCTTGGACCTGACAAGTAGTTGTGAAATTAAGAGATGGGTTTGGCACCAACTAGACACAAAGTCATTATTAATTGATGCAACCGAGTGATTGAGTGAATAAGTTATACCAAGGACGCGGCAAGGAGATGTGTCCATTGTTGGTGAAAAAAAAAAGTATGAAAAACGAAATCAGATATAATATCATAGTAATCTTCTCAAGTTAATAAGAAAATATATGTGGTAAAAAGGGAAGCTATATATAAATATTACGGCAACTTCGACAGTCGGTGACTTGCATTTTTCTGGATTTTCACTATCTTGCTTGTGCCGAAATATGGAAATATTTTTTCCTGTAATGCTTCGTGAAAAAGGATCACTTGAGCCTAATAACAGTAAAGAAATTAATAATAAACTATTTAAAATTATCAGCTATCAAGGAAAAAAATCATTATTAAAACGCAATATAATATTGGGATTAGGTGTATGGTGAACCATAAAAATCTTGGGACGTAAGATTGATTAGCACATTTTTATTGAGATAATCCACGATGCATAAACCAAATGATGTTCCAACGGCTAGCCTGTAACAGAGAAAACATACAATAAAATGAATGAGATTGTAATGAATGAATATGTTGGCTCCTTTTTTCCCATGTACACATTGTTATAATATTAAAAAAAAAATAATGTTTTTAACAAATCTATCATATCATATTTTATGTCTCAATAAAAATTAACTTTATTTATTTAAATGAGGTATATTAATAAAGTTAGACCTGTTGAAGGTAAATTTATATAACTGCAAATTATGCACAAGTCGAATTATAATGATGGTAGGGGCACAAAATAAACTTCTGTATTTTTGCAAAAGAAAAAGTACATTTTTTTCATTAAATGCGAATTCGTTAAAAGTTGTTTCATTATATTCGACAAAGAGCCGTTTTAAAACAAAGGGCTATAGAACAAAATTGTTACTAATATACTATTCAAGTCAACAGATTAAATTTATTCCAGCTAAGTAGATTATTTTTTTAAAAATTGAAACAAAATAGAACAAGAACAAAAAGAACTTTTTATTTCAAGCTATGACTTTAAACGTGCCCCCTTAAAATGAACATAAAAGATATATCGTACATTCCATATAGTGGCTGCAACTTGATGCTAAGTATGTAGGGAGCAGTCAAGCTATCTTCAGGCTTGCTGCCAGACAATGAAGTTTCAGATGGAGGTTCGAGCGAATGTGTGGGGAGAAAAGCTAAGACTAGGTCGGTTTGATACCCTGGCGATTGCTTTTCTACACCGTTTTTAACCTATTAAAATTATAGGAGAATGTGACACAAGCTTAATCATTTAAAAAGAGCCATGTAACATTAATATAGTATTATTTGATTTTTTGGGTGATCGAATTATCTACCCTGATCGCGTAATTCGCCGAAATATCGTCGGTAGTTGGTTGATTTGCCAAGCCTTCGCTAATTTGGTATGGATTCGATATATTTAATACCTATCAAATTAAAAAAAAACACAATTTAATTGATTAAAGTTATAGTGCTTAAACAAAAATTAATATTTAAACTTGATGATAAAAAAACAAGTAGATAAAGTAAATTATTCACGCTGGTTATATATAAGGTGCGTTAATCAAAAAAATTTAAAAGAAAATTTGATAGATTAACTATTTAAGGATTTACTGTAATAGCTTTAGAAACTTCTTGTTTGTTAAAATGGTAGAGAGCCACGAAGCAATAATGTTTCTTTCTCAACACACCTACCAGGGTTCGAGATTCTAGTTCGAAATCGAAATTAGCAACGGGCAGAACGACCTTTTTCTTACATGTACGCTCACCGGCGGTTTCACTCGCTATGGAATACGCTTTAGGTTTGTTCCCTGTGACCGAAATTACATCTAGAAATGATTAAAAACAAAAAAAACTATTATTCATAAATATAAATAATAACGATGATATTGGTAATGTGAAAAATTAATAATTATAATAATAATTACAGATCTAATATTTTGTGAGAAGAAGTAACCAATTAGATCAAAACTATAATTTATCAAATTTTTCCCATTTTTAAAGTCAACCATCTAAAATTAAAAATAACATGTCGTTTTTGCAAAATCAAAAATTTAATTGAAATTTTTTTTACAATAAATAACTCTCAATAGATATTATAAAAAGCAAATAAAATAATTTGACTTAGTACGCGTCTATCTAAGTTACAAACAAAAATTCTGTTATAAGCTTTTCAATTTTAATATTTTAAACCAATCTAACAAGGATAATGGTTAAAAAACGAAAATTAAATTTTATTAAAATATAAAATTTTAAAATTTTTAATTCTCCAGGTTGCAAAAAAAACGTCAGTTAATGACATCAGACAAACTAAAAAAATGGGGTAAAAAATGAGAAATAGATAAAGAGGTCTTTAAATTGAAAATAGTTTTCAGAATGACTAAGAGAGATAATTTGTTCAAGATTTGTTCCCTGTTTTTGAAACCTTCCCATTAGCAATTAATTTAGGGCTGACAAGTGACGTTTTTTATGACTTCAATAAAATTAAAGCTGTCCCCTGTACAAAAAAAATATTTTCAAATATTATTCGATAATAAATCCTATTTAATATGACCAACAAGAAACTATCTCAAAAACAAGATTAAAAATTGGGCGGTTAATTATTGTTTCTGGTATAACATGGATCTGGTGAGTGTCATTTACATTTAATTACACCTCTAAATAAAATAAAATTATAATAATAAATATTATATAAATGAATAAAAAAAATGTATTTCAATTATTGACGATCCGGATTAATACCTGCATTATCGGAATATTGAGCCGATCCGTTCACCATTGCACTGTGTGTCGTGTCAGTATTAGCATTCGAACCGAGGGCAGGCAAAACAATTTTTGCTGTAGATGTAGTTGTAGCTACGTTCCGTTCAAATATTTTGTTTGTCTTAAGTCGATAAAGAATTTGTAGATTCACTACAAATATACAAATATAATAAACATTAGAGGTTTTGAAATGTAATTAACATAAAAATATGACATGGTCGATTTTTACATTCAAATTATTATCAAACAATGTGCCTAAAAAATTAATTATCCAAAAAATATTATAAAAAGTTTAGAGTTTATCATTTAAGATACATTACGATAGGCTTTAACAAAAACTCGACTTTTAAAAAGACATACTTGCGGAGGCATCCCAAAATTTGATTGTTCCATCTGAATGTCTTAATTATTATATCAAAATAACATAATTTATAATTTACAGAATATTATTTAAAAATAACTAAAAAGCAATGTAACATACCCAGTAACTAGGAGCTCGGGGTAGCTGGTGGTATATTTGCCATTTTCACCTCCAGTTAAAGGCCAGCTCTAATTAAGAAAAGTAAATAATGATTAAAAATAAATGAATCAAAATATTTCATGATAATATTTATAAAAAACTCAAACTTTTTCGCTATATCCAATTTTCTTTTGTTTCATGCCCGTGGAATAAAGAAAGGGAATGATTTGGGCGGGACAATCACTATAGTATTTTAGGACTGTTATTTCACATTCATGCATATCCAGGGCAAATGGGTTTTCGAAACATGGGTAACTATTAAAAAACATAAAAGCATTAAATATTTATACCATGAAAAGGGCAAAAGATTATATAACTATTGTAACGATTCAAATTATATTCATATGCAAATATCATCGATATCATCCACGCGAAGAAATCTACAACTATATTGTATTTGGAAGATTCACAATCATTTTACTATATATATATCTTGAGTTATTTAATAATAAATAATGAAAATCTATTTTCTTATAACTATTTTGAAATAATCCAATAAAATATAGATACCCTTGCGTTGTAAGGTCAATTATGACTAGGTCATTGGAAAAGAGTACGATAATGGCAGATGGCTCAACACCCTCTATATTGAAAAAAAAATCATGTAATATATTATTAAAAATATAGTAATTAGAAAATTCAAAGAATTAATACTACATCTTAAAAACTTGCTTCAATTAGAAAAACCATGCCAAACAAAAGCAGAAGATAATTATAAACCTAACATTTTAAGGTTCAAAAATTACCTATGATATATGGGGACCGGGAAAGTGATATAAAATCAACTATCCTATGTTCCATTTCAAGAACGGTAGTGGAGCGGCCAAGCATTATAGTTATGGTCGGGATAGCTTCCAACAAACCTCCAGAGAATATGTAAAGATTATCCCTATTCGTTAAAAAAGGATATAAAATTTAAAAATTTAAAGGATACATTTAATTCTATGATTTATACCCAGATTTTGAATTTTTCCATTCAACCTTATCTATGGCATGGCATTGGTCCGGTTTATCTATTGGTCCACGAGCTGTAAGAATATATTTAATTAGAAAACAAAAAAATAATTAAAGTGAGGTTATGCTTTGAATTATATAAAATTCTTTTTTATTAACCAAGCATATTAAAATAAAAGTACTAAAATAGTTTATTCAGGACTTAACATGATAATATGTCTTGTTAATATAAAAATACAAAATCAGGTAAATTACAATGAGGAAAGATAATGGAAGCTGGTTTGGGTCCAGACGTTTTGAGTATCCAAGTCACTAAACTGCCATCTATATGGCTGGATATGAAAGATTTTCCTTCGTATTGCCAAGATATACTGGTCAATGGCTAAAACAATAATACAATAGTTACACAACACAATGGAGGTTCATTTGACTTATCCGAATGATTATGTTTACAAAATTGTTAAAATATCTGGTACATATTTGATCAAAATTAGGATGATTGTATTTTAAATTTGAGTAGCAAGCGGAAGTTTTTTTTTTTTCAACTCTTCTAAATTCTTATTTTATTTTTTATTAGCAATAGAGTCATTTAAAATATGGATAAAAAGACATTTTTTAATGAGGTGTAATAACTTAAAATCGTTGCCAGGGAAAAATAAAAAGCCTTTATTAATTTACAATTAAAAAATAAATATAAGTTTTTTTAAAGTCCCAAAAAAAATTGATTATTTTACAGAGTAATAATTATTAATAAGTTTATACATTAAAAATATATTTTTATAATTATAATTGATTCTTATGCTTTTTTTTTGCAAATTAAAAAAAAAAGAGTAAAATAAATTACCCACCACCACAGTAATATAATTCACCATAAAGCAATAATTATGCAAAAAAAATTAGCATATAAAAAGAAATTTATATCCGTTAAATATTGTAAATACTATACAACGTTATGAAGATATCTCGCATCAACGCTTTTATTTTTCAAATCCCATAGGACTATGATACCACCTTCAAACCCGATAAGCAGCTAAAATTATTTAAATTAAAAAATATAAAAATTATATAAAATGTATGAATAAATTTTATATAATTTAGGGCAAAATATGAATTTGAAACTATATATGGAAAAATTACATCATATAAATTACAATATTAACGCCTTGAAAGCCACTTAAAATGAAGTCTAAGAAGACAAAAAAAAATAAAACGCAAAGCTTTTCGAGAATAATATAAGAAATGAGAGAACAAAAGAAAAAATATGGGAAAAAAGAATAAGAGTCAAAAAAATCCAAAAAATTACAATTATACATTATATTATATAAAAAAATATACATACCTTATTATTATCAATAGGACAATCGCTCACATGGACTACAGCTCCGGGATGATTTTTGCTAAGTCTAGAGTTTAATATATAATGTATAGAGAACAAGTTTCTCAAAATTCGAAAAAACTAAATAAATAAAAAAATCAATTTAGCGAATTGTGGAGTTATATAAAGTTAAAATGAATTCTATACGTATGGCATAAAGTAAAAATTACGAGCGTAAAGTGTAAAAACACGCCAATTTTGAACTTTAAAAACATAAATTACTATTTTGAGCCTTTAGTTGAATTGGTAAAGCAAAAATAGATTTAACATCTTAAATTATTTTTATTTAAATATGTCGGGGTTTAACATAACATACATTTTTATAATTTTCTATAATCATTTATAAAAGAATAGAAAAAATTATTAAAATTTCTAATACCATTATTATGCTAGTAAAATAGGGTTTCTCAATTTCGACCTATATATTTATATTGCGACAATAAACCACCAAAGTGCTATGTAAACACTCCACATTTGCGAGTTTAAAATTAACGTTATTTTAGTTATAAATTAATTTTTTTCCAATACAACTATAATAGCCAAAATTGGGAGGGAGTATACATTCAAAATGCCTCAGTTTTTTTGCAAAACATATCAAATTTCGTCAATCCTGTTATTCAAATGCAAAAAGAAATTAAAGGGCGTTTATTTGTATTCGACAAAATGTTTTAAAATAAAAGCCATAAAACTAAACTACTACACGTTAATTTTTTAAACCTATAAATGCCAAATATCACCATTATTCTAGATGAGTGGGGTATTTATCGATATAATTCAATAAAAGTAAAAAAAATATTATATATTATTTTTATTAATCCAAATTATGATATGGAACGTGTCAGGAAAAATAGATATTAGAACGAAAATTTATGAGAATAATAAGACACATTCTAATATTTATCATTTTGGAATAACATGATAGACATGTTTCATATAAAAAAAATCTTACAAAAAAGACATACGCAAAAAAATGGCATATTTTGGAGACCACATATTACAATGTTTAGCATACATTAGTTGATTACAAAAAATTTGCATCAATCATCTATGCAATGAGATTTGTAAAAAAAAGTCCTTGCGACACTAACCAACCAGCTAATATAGGAGGTGGGGAAAAAAGGCAAAAATATGGATCGAGAAAAAAAATGGTGATATTATTATTATTAAATTTATTATCAAGGTCTCTTTAATTTAAAACCACAACAAATCTTACAATTTGGCCAACGAAATATCTTGCGCTACAAATGACACTAAAACCATCAGTTACAATAATACCACATCTACCTTAATAATAGTAAGGAACGGATTATTAACAAGTTATTTCTTATAATTCCAAATTGCAATTACGGCTATTAATTTATAGTTTTGGCTTTCGTATGTAACATTTTTATTGTTTCCTGTTGCCAAAAGTCCGATTTTTATACCAATAACAAGTTACATAACTAAAAAATGTATTTTAATCTTCTGTAAAACTAGAAGATTAATATATATCATAAATTATAAACTTAGAACATTTTATAAATATTTAAGAAAAATCGCGAGTTTGTCACGGACTTTTAATTTCAGATGTAATATACCCAATTTATCAAGTTGATACCATAATTCAAAAAATATAAATAAAAATGAGTAAATTTTGCAATTCTTTTTAGTAAAAGATTTACGAAATTTACCTCAAATAAATTAAATATATTTATATATTTTTCAAAAAATTTTATTATAAATGTTCTCTTACAATTCAATCGTTTTATTCCAATTGATAATGTAGCCTGACAGCTTGAACGTATCAATGTTAACGACATGGATGTTACCTTTGTAGGTACCGACGTAGAGCCATTTACTTTGAAAGGGAAGGTGAACGTATGTGATCCTGAATTTTTATACACGTTCAAGGTGAGGTTTTTAATTTTTATAACCTTTAAAAATAATATTCCAGCAAAACTATTTTCTGTGCTTGTAATTAAATTTGGCAAGATTTGCAAAAATGCGTTTTTTCAAAAAATAAAATAAAGTTTAGAAAAGCAAAAGTTTAATTTGAAGGTGCTACACTGTTTTAAATTTGGATGCCGAACATTTTGTTTGTATAATGAAAATGTGGATAATAGAGCTTAATATTATTAAAAATTTATTTTATTATTTTAAATAAAAAACGGGAAGATTTCGATATAGTTATAATATTATTTTAAGCTTCTGTAGTTAA